>SMLS01043866.1:0-17714 GCA_004785975.1 Popillia japonica | reverse complement strand
TAGAGATAATTGCACAAAACCATAAAACCACTGCAGGATAAGTAGTAGAATTACTTCTTTACCTACGTTGCGTTCTTGATATAATAATGCTTGTTACAGACTTTTAAACTAAGGAAAGCGCATGTGGTTATAATTTTAATGCAATATAATAGTATTGAAATTAAATCAATAGGATTAAAACTATTCAAAATTTGAAATCTAAGATAAATTGTTTCCTGAACTTCTTTAAACTTGCTACATGTTGCCGTTCTTTCATTCAGGAAGCTGTAATCAATATTTAATTTTGAGAGTGCTGTGAAAGTTTTAATGCTATTTTTTACATACTAGAATTGCTCAACTTTGTGAAATTAAGAGCAGGTTTGTTCCAAATATCCTCTCAAACTTACATTTCTGTAATACAGTGTTATTATTGTGTAATAACTGATAACCTATAGATTGATTTTGCTGGAACCATTTTTTTTCTTATTTCGTAAGTAATTTTATGTTTTCTAGTATCAAGCTTTTAAAATCTATTTTATTTTGATTGATATAATAAATTATATCATTATATTGATTGACAAAATATTTATGATAACTAATAGTAAAGTCACTTAAAATATTTGTTGTTCTGATCTGGAAATCTTTAGCCTCACTGTTATTACTCCGTCGATTACAGAAGATTACATCCATTATTAGCAATAAAACGACAATATCTTCAGACCAGGAATTGTATTATAATTATTAGCCGTGCAATTTAAGTGATTTTATTCTCACCGTTTCATTTTTCACAAATCTATCTACATACATACACATACGTAATAGTGGGGCAACTACGTTTTAACAAGCCGCAGCTTTAGATTAAACTAGAAATGTATTTCAATAACTCCTAGATGTTTCTAGGATTACACTGATAACGAGAAAAACATTCAGATTCCATTACAGACTAGTAATCTAAGCATAAGTAACTTAAGAACTTTAATAAGAAACACAATTTTATCTTTGAAAGTGACTAAAAGGGTTACATTAAGTATTTATTTTGAAAGACTGTTACAACAAACGTTATTAATGTGTTTCCGTTTACGAAGAAGTTAACAGCAGGAGCAGCGCAAGGCTCCATAGGCCCTGACTTGTGGAATGTGTCCTACGGCGAGATCTTCCGAATGAAGCAGCCGCATATCTGATGAGATACGCAAACGACGCGACTTAGCGTGAGTCATTGTTGCATGTGACAAGGCGGATGCCCACTGAAGGCTCCGAGCTCATCGTTTTTGGGAATAGATCCAGTCATCGAATGACAAGCCTGCTAAGGTAACAACGACGCCAATCCGACGTATGGATAACATAGGAGGACCGACGGCAAGTAAGCATCAGCTCTTAATGACCTTCCACCCGTTCCATGCTATTGTCTGGAAATGAGATTTTGGCAGACGCCTTACGATAAGTGCAGGAAGCAAATAATCAGTACAGCGTTGGGGAGCTCGTAGAATCACCAACTCATATAGAACGCTTTCCGAAGCACCCGTGCTCATGATTGTAGGAGAAACTTCGAGAGATTTGCTGGCTCAGGAAAAGAATCTACGACACCCGAGGAGAGGTCCGCGCAACACAAGCAAGGTTGGATACTAAAGTGCTCACACGACAAAGTTAACAAGAGCGTTGGCAGGACGATACGCATGGTCGATAAACGGCAAAATTACAGACTGGCTGGATTGAGACCATCGCGAGGTAAATTACTATCTCACCCAGTTTCTCGGTGGGTAATTCGACATGGATATTGCAACGCGTACCTACCAAAAATGGGAAAAATTGAGAAAGCAACGCGACAATATCGTGAAAACGATGCTGTCAAGAAAGGACTACTGGCTAAAGATTTCCACGTTCGCTGAGATGGTGCTGAAAGAGAGAAGCAATGGAGGCAGCTAACGAGGTGCTATCCTGAAGTAATGCGACCAGCGGTTCTAGGATGGATCCTGCACCTGACAAAGTGACCTGTTTGAATGGATGCAAGTTTCAAGCACCGGTGACAGTTAATTTCCCTCACTCATGAAAAAAATGTGTTTATTAAATAAATTATTTAGATGATTTGTTGTGCATCTACAGTACATAGTTGAATCTTTACGTCACGTCTTTACGTCAGTAGCTCTAGATAGATAGATAGATAGATAGGATGCCCCCCATACATGCCCAGCTGAAAAACCGGTCCAATTATTTATTGCTTGTTGGTCCGCAAATCACAACACATATTTTACGAATAGGTGGTGTTATATTTCCTCGGCCCAAGTATGTATAGATGTTTCGAAAATCTGTAATGTCATTTCTAGTAAAGCGAGATTTATTGGTAACCAGTAAACAGCTCGAGAATTTATGATCTCGTGTGGATTGCGTGATTAACCACTGCACTGTCAAGAATTCTGCGATTATTTTGCCATTGTCGAAAAAAACATCTAATCCAAGTGAAAATGTTTTGGTACTATGTAGTACTACAAAATAACAGAACAGCATCGAGTATTTCGTCTATAATCTTTGTTAGCCGGCATTTATTCGTACAGGTTTCAGCGCCCTATTTTCTGCAAAATGACTCTTCATTGTTTCAAGGGTCTTAGGATTTGACATTTTTCGGTTGCGAATTCTTTATATATTTAAATTGCATCAATGCGATTTCCATTTACCTCAACATAAATCAAAATCATTTCCAAAACTTTGTTCTCCAACCTTCTTTTCTTATTTTTGACAAACTTTGTCCGCTACAATTTCCATATTTGAGTAGTTTTGAGTTTTAGAAGAAAAAATATATTTCGATTCTTCCGCAGCTGAAATGTTTCCAACGCTTATTCAACAACAAAAACAACTTTGTCATAGCAGTGAGATTATACTTCACTTGGAACGATGATCAAAGTTTCCACGGAATTACAGGTTTATTCTAAGTGACATTACTGTTTGGTTGACAAATGAAGCACCGTACCGCTCGATGCGCCCCTATCACAAAGGACGAATAATCACAAAGTTGAATCTAGTTAAATAGTAGTAGACTAAAGTACGTACTCAACTAGCTAACTAGGAAAAGTGCCGCAGTTATATTAAAAGGAAACATAACACTACGTAGTTTAGAAACGAGGATTTAACTCATGCATAGAGAAAGAGTAAGGACATATCAATCGTGTAATGAACTGAGTACGTTCAAACACAGATATAACATTTTATTCTTAATATTATCGTCTTTATAGCTTTCTCAAAATAAGTCTTATTTGACATTCTTCTTTTATTATTATTTTATTCATAAGTTATAACGTATATCTCCTTATATTATTCTCCTTATATATTCTCGAATCTCATGACTACTTCTGGCTCGTGTGATGTTATCCGCAGGCTAATCAAATATTCATAGCTTTAAGCATATGTGTCAGTAAGATATCTGCACGTTATATGTACATTCAACGATATACCGACGAGCATGTGCGCTACATCGGGCATAGTATATGTATATCTACATAGTATATATGTATCTACATATAAGTATGTATGTACATACGTATGTATATGCATACGTGGCTTTGTACACATTCGTAAGCAGTTTGCGAAAATTTCAGCAACAGCCGGTGAAAATCTGCTTACGTCAAATCTCATCACGAAATTAAAATCAATTAGTTAGGCTGACGTCGGTCAGATTATCACTGGGACAGCGGGGCATTGCGTCCGCACGATGGTAAAACGCAATTATCGCCAAATTGCCGATATGGTCTACGTTTGGTTAGAATGGAAATTGTATGTATGAGAATCCTGTCCCGAAAGATTTTATTTCACTTATCTTGTTATTAGAACGCTCTACCTACTCATAAAAGGAGCAAAATTCTAAATTGAATGAAAACAATGAATGAATATTATTTTTTTTGTGTTTAATTATTTCTGTTGGTATCAATTGCGTAACAGCAAAGCGTTATTCTCCTGAGGCTATCGAGAAAAAAAGTTGGGATCCCGTTAGTTTTATGTATTCAATTAACGGATGGAATACAAACGCCTTGTCTGCTTGTTTTTATATTGACCAGGTGTTATACAAGGCAGGGTATTCACATACTTGGTGTTATCCTGCCAGGCTTCCCTGAAGCAGCAACTTTTCCCAACAAACACAGCAATGGTTTCATCACAGTTTCAACGATATGATTGTAAAGTGAAAGTTTATCGTTGAAAATAAGCTCTGAAATTGTACGGTAAAAAACTAAATTTAAGTATACGCAATTATATAAACTACCGTTTGCTGAAGAGCATACACGGGTATTTCGGTTTTTCATTCCACTTTGGCTCAATAACGCAATAAACTTCATTATTTCTATTTCTAACGCGTTCATCGGTAAAACTTCTAAACTGTTTCAGCAGTACATGTACTGAACTTAATTATACAGGGAGTTCCAAGCTATAGAATTTGTTATAAAACCTAGTAAAATTAAATGTAATGGTGTATAATCTTAACTTAATAACGAAAGGTGTGAGTTAGAAAGGTCTTACTTATCAATAACATGTTACAAGGTAAGTTGGTAGACATAGAAACTGTAAAAGACAAACATAAATTTGAAATTAAATCAAGGAATACAAAAATTTATTTTAGCATTATGGTCTTTCTACTAAAAAAAAATATTTTCTTGAACCGCAAACAATGTACCTAAACTTCTGCTATTAATCTTCTAAACATCTAGCCCACCAAGCTTCTAAAATAATTTAGTTTATATAGGAAACATTATCAAGCATTTAAAATTGCTTCCAATCTTGGTCCATACATTTTATATTCAGATCATGGCAGCCTGTTGGCAATCCATTACGCTCTTCCAACCATTGCAATACTATATTAGCATTGTGAATGGGGTAAATGTTATGCTCATATACATAAAAAGGTATCTTCAGAATTATGTTCCAATAAGGTCAAGACGCCTGAGAGCAAAATCACATGTGTGTTGTGTATTGAAATATTCGCTCATGATAACTACTATTCTTCACTAACCTCAATTTCTTAGATTTCATATCACCTTATATCGGAATCTTATATTATCCTGCCCCCAGTTTTACGTGATTTAGGAAAATAGCTTATTGTCACTGTATATCTATAAATTCATAATATACACAATATTTATGTATATATCCAATACTAAAATCATATAATACAATAAAACACTAACTAGAATAATGTGCACAAAGTAAAAATATGGGGAAAAAATCCAATGTTCTATAAATGGACTCATACTCGGAAATCTCCCAAATACTCCTAAGCGCTATAAAAATAATCATCATTTATCCAAAATTATGATCTTGCTATAAAAATCGAAGCTCTTTCAAATTCAGTACTCAAGTTATGTTATGGCACTTGTTGCATGAACACAAGTTAGCAGCGTTGGATTTAATTTGTTTAAACAGCATCTCTTGATTAATTAAAACTAAATGTTGGAACCACAAAAGTACACTGTTACAATGTCTGTTCAATCATATTCTTATTTCAAGGATGTGTCGGTCTTCATAAGGTAGACATCAGTTTATCTAACTTTTTCGGTGTAAAATCGTAAGAAGAATAGAAATTTATATAATAGTGCATAAACAGTAAACGTTAATGCAGATGGAGGAATAAATAATTACCGATCAATGCGTTCCTTTCATTATTCCTCATATTTAACAAGTGAAATTGCCTAACATTCAAATCAAACAGCAATTTATTTATTTCAAAGATTCTGTTATTTCAATAGCGAATGCATGATTCTATTTAAATTAGTTTTGATAGTTTTAACTTGAAAATTCCAATATAATTCTGAGAGAATCGATTTAATTGCTTTAAAATACTATTTCTACCTTTCAAAATTACAGAAGTCCTTCATTTAAATTTATTAAACTTACATAATCTTAACATATATGACTAATTAGTAAAGCGATACCAATTTGTTGACAAATCTATTACAAGTTTGTTCATATACGCACTAACAGTACACCAATTCAATTTTAATTTGCAGCGAAGGAGTCATTTGTATGCAAATCGTTTCTCAAATTGATGCCGTCCTCCAACAAAGACAACTGCACAAAGAGTGTATCGATCCCGCCGTGCAGGATCATTAGTTCCGCGTTTCGTGATTTTTGAACATCGCTAAGCAGAAGAAAAATATTTTCAAAATCGTGGAAGTTACGATAAGTCTAGCGCTTAAAGTATGTATGTACATATGTACATATACAAGGTGGCTATTCGAAAACGAAACGGCATTGATTTTGGGCGTTTAATGTCACATAAAAATAAAATGCTCGGAGACATCAACTTTGTTTTTGACGGGGACATTTATTAGACGTACAAGCAAACCCTCGTCTGCAATCGCTTAAGTAGGGTGGAACTAACCCCAAAAATCTTAAACGGAAAGAGGGGTTAACCCGTAATCACAGACGAGGGGTCAAATTGACGCCGTCCAGGTACTAAATTCTTGGTTCCGCTTTACCCTTGCTAGATATGCGCCTGCGCTTGTTAGTACCTATCTATCTCGCAGTATAATGTCGTTTACGCAAGTGCCATGTTGCTGTTATGACTATTTACCTATTTATTGTGTGTGAAAAATTAGTAGGGGTCATAAAGACGTCAGGTCTGTGTAGGTATAAGTAATAATTTTTGTTTTAACAACAAACTGATTTACATGTTTTATCTAGATTGTAATAATGAGTAAATACGGAGAGCCTGGACCATCAAAGGGATCGGTAAGGTATGGAGATAAAAAGTTTGAAGAAACGATATGAATTGGGCAGGAGATCGTATTGTGTGCGTAGCGGTGAAAGTGATATAGAATCCGACGCTGATTATGTTTCAAGCGATCATGACTCGGACTCTGAAATAGAGGCGGATCAAGATTTTGAGCACAATATAACTGAAAATAAAGAGTTAAAGTTTGTGGAACCAATTCCTTCTCCTAGTACAAACTATTTCTATGGTAAAGATCGTTATAAATGGTCTAAATTACCTCCGTACTCTAAAAACACGCGTACCCTTAGACATACTATTGTCATAAAATGTCCAGAACTAAAAAATCGTACTGTTTACAGAGAAGAACCACAAAATGTGTGGCATACTCTTTTTGATGACGAGATAATCGGTATCATTCTTCAATGGACAAATAAACGTCTAGCTAGACTAAGACTCAAATATAAAAATAAAACTACAAGTGATCTTCGCGATTTGGATGTCTTAGAGCTTAGATCTTTCATAGGCTTGTTGCTGTTCACCTCAATATTTAAGTCTAATCACGAAGATATTAGATCCATATTTGCTACGGATGGGTCGGGCCGTGACATATTCAGGTATGTTACAAATGCTAACAGATTTGCAGTCATTCTTTCAGCTCTAAGGTTTGATGGTCCCGAAACCAGAGTTGAACGCAGAAATCAGGATATTCTTGCCCCAATTTCAGAAATCTTTAAAGCATTCGTTCGTAATTGTCAGAAGGTTTATACAATAGGTACTTGTGCATGTGTAGACGAGATGTTGGTTTCATTTAGAGGCCGTTAAAAATTGAAAATGTACATGCCTCAAAAACCCTGCAAGTATGGATTAAAAATAATGGCTCTAACGGATGCAAAGAGTGGATATTTGCTAAACGCTTATATTTATAGTGGTAAAGATTCGGATGGACATAATCTACCCAACAATCTGAAGAAATATTCTAAGCCAACCCAAGCTGTACTGAGACTTGCGAAACCAATTATCGGCACAAATCGAAACAACACAGCTGATAATTGGTTTTCTTCCGTAGAGTTAATAGATGCCCTTCAGAACGAAAAACTCACTTATGTAGGAACTCTGAAAAATAAGAAGGAAATTCCTCCAGATTTTCTTCCAAACCGAAAAAGGGATGTAGGCTCATCTTTATATGGATATACCAGTAATATAACAATGATATCGCATGTGACAAAGAAAAATAAAGCTGTAATACTGCTTTACTCTGTTCACCATCAAGAGGGCCTTGACGGAGATAAACCAGAAATAATCTCCTATTATAACAACACAAAACGAGGTGTAGACAGTCTTGATGAAAAATGTAGTATTTATTCATCAGGTCGAAGGACAAGGCTATATTTTCAGAATGGTGGATATCGCTTCTGTTAATTCCTACATACTTCATCAATCATACAGAGATAATCCAAAGGTGACCAGATATGATTTTGTGAAACCATTAGCAATCCAAATGGTTAAACCCGAAATGGAGCGTAGATTACAGAATAGTCGCATTACACGCGAAGTCAGGATTTGTATTAAAAGAGTGTTACAAATAAAAGAGGATAATAATATTGCCGAAGAAGAGAAATTTGAAGTCATATGGGGATATTTAAAAACTAAGATTTACGCCACTCCACCAACTTCTTTACAAGATTTACAGGAGCGAATTACAAATGAATGTCATCTCATAACACCAGATATGCTTTAAAGTGTGAGAAACCGATTTAAAGACAACTTGTACCACTATATGGAAGTTGGTGGACAGCACTTTCAACATCTACTTGACTAATACATGTAAGTTTGTTATCTCTTTGATACTGTAAATGGCTTCTCATAATCACAGAAATAAAAGTTAATTTTTGAGCATTATAATGAAATCTAATGCCATAAACTAGGTATCATTGTACAGAGAATCGAAAGACCTTTCAATCGAGGTGCAACTCAACCCCCCTTCCATTAAGATTTTTGGGGTCAGTTCCACCCTGCCCAAGTGATTGCAGATGAGGGTTTGGTTGTGCGCCTAGTTGTCATATCTGAGCATTTTCTTTTTATATGACGTTAAATGCCCAAAATCAATGCCGTTTCGTTTTCGCATGGTCCCCCATAAAGGTATATGTATATTATGAATTTTCTACTTCAAGTTACGTTCTATGAGCGTGGTTTCAATCCAGAGTTTATTAAACCCAGATTTTGTGGAAATAGTTTATTCTACTAATGAATGTATGCTTACTAAAGATGGGATTTAGAATTACATTAATATTCATCACTGAGCATTCCAAAATATTCACGATATATGTACATGAAGGTTTGTCTGTCCGTAAATGTTTAAGCAGTATTAGTAGCCGATCAACCACTTGGACCGTATATTCCCCACGACGATTAACATAGAATCCTATTTACAGTTTCTCTAACGCGCACTACTAGCGTATTTAGTTAAGATACTATTAGCGGTACGCCAACACTTACGTTTAATCTACAACGAAGCAGCCGCGCATGATAGTAATAAGCTGTCCAGGAATTCTTAAACATACCGTGATCACTCATAGTCTCCGTCCAAATCTATGGAGCTTTTCTGTAATTTTGTGTATTAGAAAACAATTGGAGTATATACATACAACATGTGTGACTTCATCAATGCGTGAATATAAGTTGTAAATTTCTGAATCATTGTCCTTCAGAAGTTTGAACGCTGCCTGTATTCTTCGTATTCTTGCCTGAATTTAAAGAGCAAATCAGATATTGCAATGCAGTAGATGCAGCATGGAATAATTTTGAACTTGAATGACAGCCGAGTGTGCCTCCTTACCTACGTTTCAGAACTGGCCAAAATTTACAGGCAACATTAAGTATTTAAAAAAATTGCTACGACAACTGATAAGTCTCAAAACACTCACATAGCAGTTTCACTCCCAAACAAATTGTAGACGATTGTAATGCATTTACTGTTAGATCAGGCGCATTTACAAGTATTATCTTATTCATCTCAGCATCAATGCACATGATAATTCTCAAGAAAAAATCGTAATATAAATATTTAACAAAAACCATATATTATCAGCATCTGCTGATATTATCTGATATTACAGCTGTTAAGACTATAAATATGAGAATGGCTAGTGTAGAAAACATGGTGTAATGGACCTAAAACACTACTCTAAAAAACATGATGCTTACAGCTTAGACCATCTATAAATCTTAGTGTCGTTTCTTACAATATAAACACTACAACATGGTCCGATGAATTATACCAGAAGTCATGCTAGAATAAGTAAAAGGGAGTATAATTACTGGAGAAGCTTCAAAGTGATGTAGAACAGAAAAAATCCAAGTACTGGGAGAATCTCCAAAAGAGAACTTCAAACTCAGCAAAACCAATATGCGTATATTGACAGGGATCATATCAGATCACTGCAAACTGACTGGACACATAAGTAGGCTTATACTAACGAAGGAAGTCGAATGTATGTAGATTTTGTGGGTTAGAGCATAAAACATCCATCCATCTACGCTCAAACTGCTCTGCACTGTGCAAATCAAGGCCCTTGCGCCTAGGAGCATGTAAAATTGAAAAGGGAGAATCCTAATCTGGAGCTTTCCGACATCCTGCACTTCTTAAAAGGATTCGCACTGATCAGCCAGCTGGAAATCCAGTAAGTATCATCACCCTAACGCTACATACATGCGTACATACATACATACTGGTCGGAACATGAAGGTTAGAGTTATTCAAATCTATTAAGAAAAGTGTAGGGTGAATGATAGACTTTCGAATCATGCTATGAGAACAGGGATCTGTAAAAGATTAGCTATTATTTATTGAAACATGACCAATGAAAAGACTTTTGATACAACCCATATTTCTCAGGCTTGTAGAGTAGAATTTCGTTATTAACACAGTCAATCGATAGACATTGCTAAGCAAAATTTGCCACTCTCTTGAGAGTAGGAAATAATATTTCTGTTCATGTTTTTATAGATTTTAGAAAAAGCATAAAAAATACTGATAGGTCGTTAATTCTCTAAGTGGTTATCAAGTACAACTTACGAGTTTTTTATACGGTTAAAAAAATGCCTTTAATGACTGAAAGTTTTATTAAATAATTGAAAAGACTTTCAAAGAAGTTTCCGCAGTTTTGAATGGAATTCAGAGCGTCCTCACCTAAAGTACAAAAAACATTTATCATGTTAATTGCTTCAGTAACAACACTGCAGTATTGCAGAGCTCAGTATACTTAGTTAGAAAACAGGTCGTATAATGTAAGTTTGCAGGTATACTTTAACCTACTGTTACGAATGACACTTCTACTGGTTTGACTCTAATACGGCGTAAGAAATTTAGAAGTAAGATTACCTAGATGCTTGCAAATTGCTAAATTGCATAATATGCGGTGTAAAAAGATAATAATTTTGATCCCAATTATATAATTTTGTATCCTAACTATCCTTCAGTTGAAAAGATCGATTATTGCCAAACCCAAAGAAACGCGTAAATAGTGATATACACGTTGTAATTATCTATTATTTCAAACAGGGTAAGTGCAATGTGGAATTAAACTTTTGCTCAAATAATGCTAGATTTAGCAATTAAGTACATTATTCTGATGCGTTAAAATACCACTATCGGTACTTTCATGTAATATGTATAATTGGATAAGTACATAGATTTTATGATGAACGCAAGCTATTAGTAACTAAGATGACATTTCATTACCATTTAATGTAGTATGCAATTATTGTGTATTGAATCACTTAGTTCACCTGATTAAAGTTTAAAGTTCATTCCCAAATGCTTGGAAGGTTAGTAAAGTCATACGTATATTTAAAAAAGGAAATCGATCAGACATAGGTAACTATAGACCAATTAATATTATTCCAAATTTTGCAAAAGTATTAGAGTATATTCTCTATACTAGAATATACAATGATGTTAAACATACAATAAATCCACATCAACATAGATTTATGCCCGGTCGGTCTACAGTTACCAATTTGGCATGTATTGCGCAGTTTATCTCAATGGAGCTGGATAGACGGGGGCAGGTTGATGTGCTGTATACTGACTTTTCGAAGGCGTTTGACTCGATCAATCATCATATTTTACTTGGAAAATTGAGCAGCGATGGCATGTGTCCGTCATTCATTCAATTGATGTCTTCTTACCTGACAGGCAGAATGGGTTATGTCTTTTATAATGGTTTTTCCTCAACGAGATATTATAACTCATCCGGCATGCCACAACGTTCGAACTTGGGTCCATTGCTTTTTAATATTTATATTAATGATCTTCTAAATAGTTTGACTTGTAATTTCTTAGCGTATGTCGATGACTTAAAAATATATACTTCCATCCATTCACAAGACGACTGTTCGCTTCTACAAGAAAATTTACTTCTGATCGATGATTGGTGTATTCCTAATAGGATCTCTTTGAACAGTGATAAGTGCTTGGCTGTCTCTTTCGCCCTCTAGCCTACAATTATGTTCTAAAGTCTGGACCCATTGCTAGGGATTGTGATATGAAAGATTTGGGCGTCATTTTTGACTAGGAATTATCTTTTGCTAAGCACATTCATTCCGTATGCCTATCTGCGTCTAGGAAAGTTGGCTTTTTAATAAGATCGTGTAAAGGGTTTTACGATCCGCAAACAACAAAAACGTTATACTACACCCTCGTTAGAAGCAGTTTAGAATACGCATCACTCATATGGTATCCGCTTTATATTTACCAAAATTTGTCCGTGGAAAAATTCAGAGGAGATTTCTAAAATATTTAACATTTAAAATTACTGGTAATTATCCTGAACGTAATATCGATTATAATATTTTGCTTAGTGAGCACGATTTTTCTAGCCTCTCTGATCGACGGAATATGCATAGTGCAAGATTTTTATTAAATTTATTGCTGAATGAAATTGATTGTTCTTCCTTACTTGCACTCTTCAACTTCAATGTCCCGTCTATGAACATTCGGTTTCACTAGACTTTTAGAATACCTACTGTGAGAACTAACATTATGGTTAAATCACCTGTGTACCACATGAGCACAAATTTTAATAAAATTTATGATAGATCAGAATAACAAGTAGTGTTAGTTATTAATTTTGAAGTTAGGTTACTTTATTGTGTTGTTGATTACAACATTAATTTTGTACTCTGTATTTTTTCTTTAATTTTTTCTCTTTATTCCTATAATTTCCTATAATATAATTATAATTTTATTTGTTTAGTAGTGAGTAAGTTTTGTTTTGTTTTAAAATGTACACTGAACTCCGATAAGATTTTATTGGTTTAAATTTAGATCCTGTAATTGGCTGTATGCTGTTGGATAAATAAATATTATTATTATTATTAATACATAACTACTTATTGATTAAAGAATTACATCCTTTTTTTATTCGACAATATCGCCACTAGCGCCACTGCGTAATGATGTCCAAGTTTTTAACTCCACTACTGCCGACAAGATCCAGATCGGAAAACGGGATCCAAGAGGATCTGATGGGAGAGAACCGAGGGTTTGCGGACTGGGCAAAACATTCTCTTGATTGTTAGCTGTTACCCACTCCCCGTGAGCGGCCTTCGTTTTACGAAAACCTGTAGGAGTTGGCCATCTATTTCGTTGGCATGGAAACTTTTATACCATACTGGAGCCCAATATTCAGCAACGGAGTAAGTTAAAACCAGTTCTGAACGTGTCTCCTTTAGATCCCTATGAGATTTCAGCAAGTTTGCCAAGAATGTCCAACGTACCAACAAGTATGTAGGGCAGGGGTCGTGTCTTACTTTTTCTCCAGCGAAGGTGACATCGAGTTCTCTGTGGGCTAGCTTGTTAGTAAAGTGGAAAGCGCTTACTTCCGATTTTTGAGGGTTAGGTTTCAGACACCACCGCACGTAGTATTTATGCATAATCTTGCTGGGTTGCCACAGTTAAATCGCTAGTATAGATAAATTTTTCTGTACTTGGAAGGTCATTGGTATACATATTAAAAAGAAGTGGTGCAAAGACTAATCCCTGAGGTAAACCATTTTTAAATGAACGAGTAGAGCTGAACTTCTTGTTAACGTATACGCAAAGATATTCATTCTTAGTAAACTGAAATTTTAATGATTTCAGGCATAAATCGTATGTTACGAATGCACGAAAAGGGAAGGTCGAATTAGACACAGGAAAAAAACTCCAACGCAAACAGTAGTAACTTCTGCTGATATAAAGAATACTTCAGTTTGCGGTTGTAGCTACAGTAAAACCGCAATAAATGAGAGACCGTAAGGCCTGGATTTCGCACCATTCCATTCATCATTCATCATTTTGCACGTACGAACCCTTCCTTAGGAACATCCGGTAATGCTGTATTCATGTGCCAGTTCTGAGGGGTAGATATACACATTCAAGATTAAAGGGTTGAATATTTCTGTTAACCACATGTTGACGTGATACGTATATTACGTGTAGTATAAATTAAGGAATATGCAAATCGGTGTGTAAAAATTTAATTGAGGTCAAAGTAGGAGAGCTTCAATAATTATTTATAATCCGATGTTGATGTCGTTGAAAGAAATCGTGTATTTAACTTTTAACTTAGATAGTATAGAACTTTAGCCACCACAATTTTATACATGAAATACGTTAATATTGTACATCTTAATTACAGAAAACATAAATTTGTAATACGTGATACCAAGTCAGAAACAACGCTAAACGAATAGCGTGGCTGAAAGAGCTTCCCCAGTATTATTTTGAACGCTAGCATAATAATCTGTTATTTTATCACTCTACTATCATTTATTTTAAACCATTTTAGTTACTGGAATATCGGAAAGTCACGCAATAAAGGGAAATGTGATTACCAAACGGTTTTCGATTGACGATAAATATGTATACTGAAACTACTGAATGAATTATGATATTGTGAGTCTACATAATCATAAAATTTTAATGTCTAATAAAAATTTATCCCAAGGTGTACCAAATAATTTTACTAATTCAGACTATATATTACCGATAATAATGTTAGTTGAATATTTCTGTTAAAGTTGGTATTTTAAAACTGAATAGAAAGAATCAAAGTGACAAGAATAATACCGTATAGCCCGTCCCCTGTTTTTCACAATGCAGACAAACAAGTAGATCATGCGTAGGACATACACACGGAAAAGTTGGATTCTAATAAAATGATTGAAATATGAAATTCATTGCTTAAGTAAACAGTAAACAAACAATTGTTTACATAACTTTATTTGTTGACTGCTTGCATTTAATTACAGCATGTGTTCCCAGCGACGCGGTTAGATCGTGCTCTACAATGCGGAATATGAAATTGCGGTGTAAGTGAATCCAGCATTGAAAAAATTATCCAATGTTTTATTTTCCTCTACTGACCGCTTTATTTTACATACGTCTATTTTACATAACTGCTTTAATTCTCCTATTGCTATATACATACTACGTATTGTTGTGCTTTTTTTCAATATAAATTTGCTGAGAATTTTGCTTTAGACAGTATAAAAACAAAACGAACTAGTTATTGTTGCTGGTGTGGCTCTTGGGGTAAATAACTATAACCTGCAAGCCTGATACCAAAAGGTTACTAGTCGTATTTTAGACAACCATTGTTAAAGACTTGAATACACAGGAATCTTCAATACGACTCTATCCTAAGGTAGTACCTATTGGAAACTGGTCAAGAGTCATCTTACTTCTTGGCTAGTACATTTCAGTTTAGAATTATGGTAGACAACAGTCGGGAGATGCTAGAACAGAATATGGTAACTGCATTTTAGAAGTATAGACAAAACGTTTTTGTTTTTATTTTTTTACATGGCATTGACTATTTTAGGAAAAAAGTAAGTTGTTTCTTAGACATTCCATACTTCATAGAGCATCAAATGTATGAGGGTAACTTTGATACTGTGTCCAGGAAAATTCACTACGAGAATTTCAGCCGAATTGGACACCTCAAGGGGTTCTCTTTAGAAAATCACTTGTGACTTGAACTTATTCTGATTTAAATAGATTTCCCCACGGTGTTGCATAAACTAAAGGAAAACGCCAATATACGCGAAACACAATGTAAGACTTTCACTCTTCCAAATGATAATAGTGTGGTTTCCAACACATAGTTTTCTGCCAAATTATACGTTAGCGATGGCATCAATAAACAGAATAGTAGACCTTGGGCAATAGAAATACTTGGTGATATACATACAGGCACTAAAAGTTTTGGAGGACCAGTGGGATAGAAGTATGTACAACAAATTTCCTGTATCTTTTGGTGCAGAAACTAAAACACTAACTCTGCTCAACTTACAATAGTAATAACTATTTCATCATTAATCTATCTAAGTCTGACCTTGGTATTGGTCCTGAATCAGAGTTTAATAAATTATATCTATTTTTGTGAATGTAGATGCTTTCAAATGCAAGTCGATTTGACGAAACTGCTTTTCTCGTATTGAAGGTATCTATGGTCATCTTATGTTCYGCAGGCAATATACATATGTAGATCGACACAAAAAATGTTTGAGGTYCCATATCTCAGATGTGCCATATGTTCTTTGAATCGGGTGCTAATAGATCGTTTGGTCTGCCCAATGTTGTTACAAATAATTTCATAAATTCCAGAAGTTTGCCGAATCTCTAGTTCGCCTTTTGGATTTCCTGAAAGCTTTTTAATGTATTAGAGGATGTCAAGCAAACATTCTTATTTTCCGTTTTAAAAATCGTTGATAAGCTTCTAAATGCGACGCAGAAAGATCTCAACTTAGTGGCTGAAGTTCGTATCTAGTGCTAATAGAGTTAGTGTCAATATTAGTGTGGGGTTGGAGAATATATTCGAGAAGATTCATCTAACACAATTGAAATATTTTGAGGTTAATATTCTATATCTAAACATCTATCCAAAAGCATTCGCAGCACGAAAACTAATACAGCATAGGCGACAAACATTTATATACGTTTTATAAGACAACTTACTTCAATTGATGATAAGTTTTATTGGAAAGTCATTATATTTGCAACAAAAATGCAGTAGCGATTATACATATAGTGGGATATTGTTTATCAGTTTCTTCGTTGCTACATCCTGTAATCTGTCGCAATCAATACTAGCTGTTCCAATCATATATGGTCATAAATCCTATAGTGGAATGAATAAAGCTTTTGCAAAATATAAAAAGTCGTAAAATATACGACAGTATATAACAAACTTAACAAATAGATCACCCTATGATTGTAGCATCTAATGGTATAATCTTATGGTAAAACCATCCTTAAAATTAAAATAAAACACAAAACATGGAAAGTCAAAATAACATTAAAGCATCGGATCTACCATTTTTTTCGATAATAATAGGTATATGTATGTAAGTATATATACATACATGCTGCTAACAAGACATTGGGAGAGTTCGTTCAGTAGCTGCATAACTTCAACATTGTTAATTATTCGTTGAGTTTCTTCCATTATTGCGAGGAAAAGAATTGTTTACTGATGTAAAAAGCAGTTAATGACGATTTCGCTGATCCCGGGAAGCTAAATAAACTGTCGTCTCATATTGTCTTGTCGATCTTGTTTTGTTAAAATCTTTATCTACTTTAAGAAGACTAAAGAGAATAGGTATATGTATAAGGAAAAATAAAAGGTATCTAATTCGAAACTAAGATGTAAACAAATTGGGAAATTAAATTTACTTTATTTTATTATCGTTGCTTGAAAGGTTAATGTTTTCTCTTTAGCATTTAAGGTATAATTAAGGTATTTTATTGCTTTATATGGTGCATTTTACCAACGACTGATCAATACACGGTTTCTTAAAATTTGAATTTGAACAAAAAATTGACTGGATTAATACGATTAAGTCAGCGTATTATTTATTTGTGATTGTAAAGCAAAATATTGGAACTTTTTCCAAGGGTTTTTATATTTGGTTATTTGGGAATCATATAATACGAGACAGTATACAGATCATTGCATCGCAAGTGCCGTCAAGCTATTATATCGATAGTTGAACGGTA
>SMLS01043853.1:0-10746 GCA_004785975.1 Popillia japonica | reverse complement strand
TTCCAAGGTTTAGACATGCACAATAATTTCCAGCCAGACTTTGAAACAGTTGGGAAATACGCTACCGATCTTTTTACTGATAGAGCGATAAAATTAATCAACACACACGACTATAAGCAACCTTTATTTCTTCTAGTCTCTCACTTAGCTCCCCATACAGGTAAACTTGATGAGGAGACAAACAATACTGTTCTAGAGGAGAAATCCGCCTACAAGATGAATCGTAGGTTTGGCTATATTCCCGACGTTAAACGAAGACGTTACGCTGGTAATTCAACCAGATATGTTTGCCATTCTTTTAATTTGAAGTCTCGATCGATTTCAGATATCGTTAATAGTGTGGACGAATCGATCGGAGAGATTGTGAACGCCTTATCGACAAGAGGCGTTCTACGTAACACCATGATCTTATTCATGTCCGATAACGGCGGCCAAACGTTTGGAATGCATGAAAATTTCGCATCGAATTGGCCGCTAAGAGGAGTGAGTTTTTCATTCATTTCCTTCATTACAATATATGGGAGATGTTACTCTTGGGACGCGTTTCTTTTAGCTGAAATTTACGCATTTTGAAGGCGCCATACGAGGGACGGCCGTCTTCTACAGTGACAAATTGACGAGGAAAGGAAGGATCAACGATCATTTGATTCACATTACAGATTTATTGCCAACATTTTATAAAGCTGGAGGTTGTATCACGAAGAAGTACCCGCATAAAATGACGAAACGTTGAATGACATCAATTTTAGGAGGAGATCCGCATAATCTTGGCGAAATAGATGGCATGAATCAGTTGGAAACGATACTAAAGGGGGAACCAAGCGAACGAGAAGAATTACTTATTAACATTGACGAAGTAGAAAATCATGTCGGTATAATAGGTTATCAAGGAAGATACAAATATATTAATGGTACGTCGTACGTAGATACGTACTACAATCAAATTATTACATATCGAACTTGTATTTAACAAAGTTGCTATTTGGAAGTTCGTTCTAGTGTACTTATATAAATATACATGCAAAAAAGTAATGTATTTTGTAGGAACAATATACAACAATACATATGACGGATACCACGGCGCAATAGGTCGAGGAAAAGAAAATCCCAAATACAACATCTCAGCGGTACTCCAAAGTGATGTAAACGTGGCACTAGCACATCTATCTTTTAATCGTTTAACCGTTGATGGTATCGCAAAAAGACGTAAACATTTACAAAGTAGAGACTGCAGGCAGTTCTTACCAATAAATCTAGATTGTTATCCTTGTCTATTCGACTTATGGATGGATCCGTGCGAGACGAGAAATATTGCCCGTGACCAACCGACGATTTTGGTCAACTTGATGCGAAGAATTGACGAGTTTTGGAAGAATCTAGTACCACAACAAAATAAACCAGTCGATCCACGATCCAATCCTGCTAACTACGAAAACGTGTGGACGACGTGGTTAGATACGGACGAGTAAATACCAACTTGGTCTCATTTATCCAATTCAAATAGTAAATATGGTTGTGTTGTATCTCTCTGACCATTTTTGGGTCGTTTATAATAAGTAAAAATGATTAACATTAGGAAATCAATGCCCAGATTAAGAATATTCTTAATGTGTGTAGAAGAATTTATAATAAATGTGTGTAAAATGAATACGGGTACGATATGATTAATTATTTCCACTGGAAGCATATAACTTATGTAAGCTATAAGACACACTACCTAAATTAGGCAACACGCCAAGTATCTACATACATACAACAAAATAAAAGCCACTATTACTAATATTTTGCCTATCATGGAATTTTAAGTAATGCACATTCCATATGATAAATGTGTAATAAATAAATAAATCGTGTCACTTTGACAATTGTCTGACAAATTTAATTTTAAAAGTCAGGTGTGGTAACATAAAGTTACAGAATTTGCCACCTTAAGTGAACAATTTACAATCATTTATAGCCACCCGGTATATACGTATGTAACTGTTTGTCTTGAATTGTAAGCTAGGTAAACGTGCGGACAGGTACTATATAAATACAACAGAATTTAGCGAAGAGTAACATCTTAAAATATCTAAAAAAAATGATTTAGGAGGTAACTAAATAGGGATATTTCATTTTGTCAAGGTTCTTATTCTTGAATCTAGATATTTAATTTTGACGTTTACCAAGGTCACAATTAATCGTTTTTATTGTAGTTGGATTATCATGAAATTTAGGTTTAAATGGCTGCTGATGATAAACTATTTTTCCACAAAACCGTCCTGCATTTAGCCAGATCTTTAGCATGCATCAAAAACACACCATGGGAACGGGTTAGTTATTTATAACGCATTACTTGCATACATTGATGTCCACCAGGAATTAATTTTAATCTAAATCGCAGGTAAAAACCCTATTTTCACTATGCCCCAAAGAAACTGCGAACGGTGTGTACCGTTTAGGCAACAGGGATATGGATGCCGTCATAGCTTTGGGTGTCTATCTATTGGAGTCGCAGTTAGAACATAAAGATCGTATACTAGTTTATTTACTAAGGCTGGCTAAAGGTTTAGGGAAGGTTGTATGGTTAGATGAAGTCAGGCAAAATCTAACAGATCGTAAGTGTTTTTTTTTTTAATACAAATATGTTAATTTGAAAGTATTTATTTTATTTATAGGAATACCAGTATCTGAGAAATTTAGTTTTTCCTTGCACACTCTCCTAAACGACATTGCAGCAAGATGTCCCGAAGCAGCCGAAGACATTATATCGACACAAGTGGAATGTCTAACTCTCCTGACGAATTCGATACTTCATCTGCAAGAACAGAGTTCGAATTCGAGTTCAACAAAGTTATATTTATGTCGCGGTACAGTTCCTGTTCTGATAGGTTTAGCGCGGGCTATGGGAAGGTTCACTATAACCGATCCTCCTTTAATATGTCGTTTGTATCCCAAACCTCAACCACCAATTATTAATAATCAGAATTTGGAACGTAATCAAGTGAAAAATACATTTAGCAAATTCTGGTCGATTATTCCTAGAAGTTTATCTGGAAATTTATCTGTGACTGTCGATATGTTAGGTTTAACTCAGGTTTATAATTTCTTTTAAATGTGAATTTAATTTTAGTTACATTTTATGTTATTTTAGGGTTATGACACAACTGATCAGCTTGGTTTAGCCAATCGTGGGTTGGGTTACAATACTGGAAATTATAACCCGAAGACTTATTTTTTTTCAAAATTCGGTTCCAGTTTTAATCAGTTCCCCAACATGAAATTCTGCGATTCAAACGAGAAGAAACACAACATTTTATTCCCGCATATTCATTTGCAAACAATCCTAGCTTTCGCTAAAAAATTACTAACAAAAGATATGTTGAATTTCTTGGACGAACAATCATTGGAGATTTTCTCAACGGGAAAAATATTGATATTCCCTTACAAGACGTTTTCGGAAACTATAAATTTGGTAATGGTTACGTTGTTGAGGGAATTGCTGCAGCCACAGAAAGATCTACCGGTGCCATTTACAAAGGATGTACAGGAATTTGTTAAAGGTATGCTAGTGTATAGCATGTTTGGAGGATTCTTTACACAGTGTGGTTGTTGCAGGTTTATATCTGAATGGTCAGACTGAATTGCAGAGCAAAAACCACGATGCTAGTGAGAAGGAGGATCGGGAGAGTAATTACGCTCTGGTTAATAAGTTTAAAGTGAACGTAATGGCGAATGCAGCATGTGTGGATTTGTTAGTTTGGGCTATCGGAGACGAAACAGGTACGACTTGCTCGGTTTATTGTATTTATTAATTGGTACATAGATTTCGGATTAAATTGTATCAATTTTTTTAAAACTAATGCTTTTATATTAATTTAAAGCAATTTACGAGGGTGGATCGAATAGGTTTACTCAAAAATTGGATATTTATTTACGATCTACCCTCATATACATACCTAAATAAAGATGTCTTCTAAGATTTATTTCGGGAATTTTTATTCTTGCAGCTGATAAGGATTATATTCACACGTCATTACTACATGATATGATGATAAATATAGGTGACTTATACGCTGGTTTTGTTTCCGGAGTTTATTTGTCCTTTTAGTTTGCGTGTTCATCGCTTGTTAGTTGGTAATAATGATGTCAAGTCCTTTTATTTTCTGTTTATTTCATAAAGTGTGGAATTAAGGTTTAAGAATTTTACCAAAAGTTTTTTCCAAAGCTAATTTACTAACTTCATTTAACCGGAAGGATTAATAATTCTTATTTACGAAGCAGTTCTCTCATATTTAGGTGCGGACAGTTTGTGCAGCAGATTGACGGAGAAGATCAATTCGAACGAAGGGCACCGATTAGTTTTAGCTCACATGCCTCTGCTCATGGTGTGTCTGGAGGGTTTGGGGAAGCTAGCACAGAAGTTTCCAAACATCGCATCGACCTCTATATATTGTTTGAGAGATTTTCTGATAACTCCGTCGCCTATACTGTTCAAATTGCACAAGCAGACGGTGGAGAAGAACGCGATTAAGGAGAACGTGAAAGGAACAGGTATTTCTGGTAAATAAACGTGAATTTAATTCATTCTATTCGAATTTTTCTTCAGCTGGAAGTACAAATTTAAAGACGGAGGAAGTTAAAACGTATTCGGCGTCTGAAATAGCTTTCGAAAAGCTTAGAGATGCCGCTATAGAGAATCTGTGCTACGCATTAGATTCGGCGCATATAATCGACCCCGATTGCGTGCGAGCTTTAGTAGCTAGCGTTTCAAATCGACTATTTACCGCAGAGAAAAGCGACAGGTACTCTTTTATAAAGTCTAAAACTTGCAAAAATATATAGATTAACGAAATTCTAGCGAATCTACCGTTATATCAACGAACATAGTCTACATGCTAGGACACGTTGCCGTTTCAATGAAAGGCACTCCGAAAACAACGGACACCATCCTACAATTTTTCCAGCAGAGATTCTGCCGCGTCCCCTCCGCTTTAGACACGCTTATCGTCGATCAATTAGGTTGCATCATTATAGCGCAATGCGAGCCTCACATCTACGACGTTGTCATGAAGATGTTCACCATGATTACGGTCGAGAGCAGTAGCGGACTTTACGGGAATAACACCAACGAAAGGGCTCAGTACAGGTAAACGCACCCGAATCATTTTAATATAATTTTATTTTAATTCAAAATACATTTCCAGGCACGTATCTAAAGCCGTCATCAACGCGTTCGCCAATATAGCGGCCAACATAAAACCGGAATCGCTAAACGGATTGCTGGTAAATTTATTGGAATTATTCGTCCAGCTCGGATTGGAAGGGAAGAGGGCTAGCGAAAAATCGCCCAGCGCTAAATCGTCCAGTTCCGCCGGTAATCTCGGTGTTCTGATCCCGGTAATAGCGGTCCTCCTCAGACGGTTGCCGCCGATTAGGAATCCCAAAGCGCGCTTGCACAAATTGTTCAGGGATTTCTGGTTGTATTGCGTCATTATGGGATTTACGCCGTCGGATTTAGGGAGTTCAGGTAAATGTTGCCAACCTCTTAAAAGCTGTCGAAAAATTGTTACATAATAGGTTTGCTTTAATTAATTCAATTCCAGCATTTTGGCCTCAAGAATGGTACGACGGCGTGAAAGAAATTGCGGTGAAGACGCCGCCGTTAATATCGCCCACATCGAGCCGTTCCGAAATGCGCGAGCTCCAATACACTAGCGCCGTCAGGAACGAAAGCGTATCCGTGAACGAGCTGCAAGAACTGCGGACTCAAATATTAGAATTGTTGAGAGGGGCGACTGACGTTTCGACTTACGTTAATAAACTATCGTTCGCCCAACTGACGTTTTTGTTGAGCGTTTATTGGGTTGAAACTTTAAGGTGGGTTTAACTAAATTCGTAATGTTACTTACTTACATATATGCGCGTGTGTGTTTAATAGGGTGACAAATTCGGCGGAACCCAATCTACAAACGATAATCGTCGATTACCTATGCGATTCGGCTTTGCAAAAGGATAAAGCGGGCATGTGGAATTGCGTTTCCTCCGTCGGGGAGAAAGTTTTCGATAAATTCTTGGAAGTGATGAAGAATAAACCGAAAGATGCCGTACGAGAAGCCGACCTGGAAGAGCACGCGCAATTTCTCCTGGTTAATTTCAATAATCCGCAGAAGCAAATCAGACGGGTCGCTGATAAATTCCTGTCGTTGCTGATCGATAAGTTTCCCCATTTACTTTGGAATCGAAGGTAAGTTTATTTTTTTTAGCAATTTTAGTTGAAACGATATTTGAACGAATTTGACAGAGTTCTATGGGCTACCTTGGATATCCTGCAGGTTTTGTCGTACTCCCTAGAATTAGATCCGAATCAAGAAACGCCCAGTTTAAGAATACCTTCAACGTCTTACTCGATACAATTGATGGATTCGCTCGAAGCTAGAGAGGTACTAAATTTCCAAATTATTTTAAATCCAATTCTATATTTCGGTGTTTTTTTTTGTCTATTTTAACAGAATATCGTTAAGGATTTTGCTTCGAATGCAGAAAGAATTTTGAAGGAGGCTGTGACTTGGGAACCGCACTGGACCAGATCCCACATACACGAGTACCTCAACCAGATACCTTCTTCGATTTCGAATCATTCCGGTTTGGCCTTAGCCATGGATTCGGTGATGAATTACGGCCCGAATAATGTTAAGAACACATCGTTGAGTACGGCCACATTGGATAAGAGGCCGAAATGCGCGAAAACCGACTCGTCTAGATTCGCGACCGTTTTGAATCTGAGAGCGAAATATAGCGGAGAATTAACAGGATTACTAGCAGTGTATTCGGAACTGGGTAATACGACGTTGACGGAAAAACTGATAGGAAACGTGTGGCAAGCTTGCACGGATCAATCGGACGCAGCACATCGCGAAGCTTTATGGCGAGCCACCGCTATGCTGATCAATTCGCCGAAACTCGATAGGAAATTGTTGAACTGCATAGCCAGTTCGCAGATCCGCTTGTTCACGTCGGAGGCCATGACTACGTCGGTGGAATGTTGGCAATGGTTGATAACGGCCAAGCCCGAGCTGCAAGTGCGATTTCTGCAGGAGATGTCGGCGGCGTGGAATTTCACCGTTCAGAAACGGATGGGTTTGTTTTCCGAAGCGCCGCAGCAAACTAGCCCGTTAGCCAAGCATGAAGGTATAGTATATATACAATGTGATTCAAGTAAGTTGTAAATTTTTTGAACTTAAGGTGTTACATTGCAACCGAATCCCCCGTACGTTAAACCTCACGCGGTTTGGGTGTATTTCATCAGCGAAATGGTCGAAACAGCTAAATATAACAGTTACGAGGTGGTAGAAATACTAGCCACGCTTATACATCGATCTTTAGCAATGAACGTTGGTAGTCCTGTTCCGAATCAAACTCGTGACGTTTCGGCTGTTGGCGTACGATTTAAGTAATGCTTTTTATCTTAAAAAATAATATTCTAGGTGCATTTTAATTTGTATTATTTGTCGTAGATTACTACAATGCGGTTTGTCTCTATTACAAGGGGATATATTACCGAAAAGCTTAGCGAAAAATGTGCTACGCGAAAGGATTTATTGCAGCTGTTTGGATTATTTCTGCAGGCCGGTTAGGTGTCCGACGCAAGGCGGTAACGATCTGAGGGACGATATTACCGTGCTGGTTAGGTTCTGGCAGACAATGCATTCCGATAAGAAATATTTGAAAGCTAGCGACGTTGGGGGTAAGTATTGTTTATTAATTGATGTAATTTGTATTATTGCTGGCATCCAACATATTCTGGCGCATTTCAATGTAATAGCGAACGTTCCTTGCTTATTATTGTTTGTAGGATAGATAGTAGTTTGCAAAATATTATATCTACCTACAGAGCCGGACTGGCCGATCGAGACAATCGGGAATTTCCCGAGATGCCACAGCTTTTGAGGGCTGATATAATTGTTAATTAAAAAAAAACGGATGAAGCCGAATTATCTAAAAATTTTCCGGATAGCTGCGCTGATCTGAATCCGGCCCTGTTAACCTCTGACATGTTAGTCACCATATGCGCTATTAGTGTTACGGAAACACATAGCTAAACCAGCTTTCAATTCAAAGAAAAGCTAGAGTTATACGGTGCTGTCAAAAATTAAACAAAATCTACGATTTTACAAAGTATGTACTACTATCCATCCTTATTTATTTCAAAAAATATATTTTTTTGTATTTCCTACCAGCATGAATGTTTAACTATTGTTTGACATCTTCGTAAACCTACGCACCCTTAGCGCACTACCATTTTCTTCTTGCACTATTACCTCTTCACCGGGCACTTGTTTTCTTATCGGCAGATTTAGATTTAGGCCCGCCTACACCGCTAACCGCAATGCAAACCGCCGAATTGGTAAAACCAAGCGAGTTCAGCCGACCAGCGAGCGGTTGGATTAATACAGTTCCCATATCGAACAGTACTGCCACCCTAAGCAAACGCTCGACTAAATCTAAAAGGGTGCAGATGGCCGACAATTTCGTGAAGTGTTACATCAAAAAGAGGAATCTCATCCTGGAATTATTGGTAAGTAATAATAATAATAATAATAATTTGTTCTTTGTTATGATTAATAATTTTCGAATTTAGGCGGTCGAAATCGATTTCCTAATTGTCTGGCATAATCCGACTTCGAGAGCCGAATACGTTGTTCCCGGCGAGGATAATCTAGCCGCTTGGCGAGCGAAAGCCATCACCGAGAAGCAATGGAGGGATTACACGCGTTTAGCTTGGGACATATCCCCGGTTCTAGCTATTTATCTGCCGGAAAGGTGAGATATCTAACGAGTACAGATTTATCGATTTATTCATGATTGATTACGTGATGTAGGCTTAAAGCGCACGACGCTATAATCAACGAAATCAAACATCAAGTCCTGTTGAACCCGATCTCGGTTGCGAAGATTCCCGATGCTTTACAGTATTTGGCGACCACCGACAATATACTGAGCGATAATCCGAAATTGGTGCACATGTTGACGTGGGCGCGATTAACTCCGATACAAGTAAGTATGGTTAAAATGGTAACATTTTAATTCTGTCACATTGATGCGTTGATTTAAGGCGTTAGCGTTCTTCAGCCGGCAATTCCCACCTCATCCGATCTCGGCGCAATACGCCGTTAAAACTTTATCGTCGTATCCCGCCGAAGCCGTGCTGTTTTATATTCCGCAATTAGTGCAAGCGTTACGTCACGATACCGTACGATTTTATTTTAAATCTTATTTATTCGTTAGTAAAGAATTTAATTCTAGATGGGTTACGTCACTGAATACATCAAATACGCTGCGCAAAAATCGCAGCTCGTCGCGCACCAATTGATTTGGAATATGAAGACGAATATGTACATCGACGAGGATATGCAACAAAAAGATGGTGAGTCTATACTAAATGAATGAAATGGGAAGGGACCAACTTATCTCGATTTCCAGCGGAGTTATACGATATCTTGGATACGTTGGTGAACGCGATCATATCGGCTCTATCCGGGCCGGCGAAACAATTTTACGAACGCGAATTCGATTTCTTCGACAAGATTACGGATATCAGCGGACAAATACGACCGTACCCGAAAGGCGCTGAGAGGAAACGAGCCTGTTTAGAAGCGTTAAGTCGGATACAGGTGAGACAAACTAATGAAACAGTTTTTTTTTTTAATAAAAAAATTTAAACAGGTACAACCTGGATGTTACCTGCCGAGCAACCCAGAAGCGATGGTGCTCGATATCGATTACAAGAGCGGAACTCCCATGCAAAGCGCCGCTAAAGCTCCGTATTTAGCCAGATTTAAAGTAACCAGATATGGAATCAACGAGTTGGAGCAAATAGCGATGGAAATGTCGAACGATCATGTAATTTGGATTATTTAAATTTAATTCTGTATAAAATTCGTCGATTTTAGACGCCCGTCTCGTCGTTGGGGCACGAAATCTGGCAGGCGGCCATTTTCAAGGTCGGAGACGATGTCAGGCAGGATATGCTTGCGTTGCAGGTCATAGGGATATTCAAGAACGTCTTCCAAACCGTCGGTTTGGATTTGTACCTCTTCCCTTATCGTGTGGTCGCCACTTCACCAGGCGTAAGTTTATTCGCTCGTTTAAAAGGCATTTATTGATGAGGAATCTTAAATAATCTAGTGCGGTGTCATCGAATGCGTCCCGAACGCTAAATCTAGAGACCAACTAGGCAGGCAAACCGATATCGGCATGTACGAGTACTTCCTCAAAAAATACGGTGATGAAAGTTCGCATGAATTCCAACAGGCTAGGCGGAATTTCGTGATATCAATGGCTGCGTACAGCGTGGTCGGATTCTTGCTGCAGATTAAAGACAGGCATAATGGGAATATCATGCTCGATACTGAGGGACACATTATACATATAGGTAAGCGGGTTGGGTTTAAAATTATTAAATTGGAAAATTTAAAACTTATTTTCGTAGATTTTGGCTTCATGTTCGAATCGTCACCGGGCGGGAATTTAGGCTTCGAACCGGATATAAAACTGACGGATGAGATGGTGATGATTATGGGTGGTAAAATGGAGGCCCACCCCTTCCGCTGGTTCTGCGAGTTGTGTATTCAAGCCTATTTAGCCGTCAGGTAATATAAATTTGTTTATGTAATAAAAAAATTATATTTTTATTTTCTTTGTTTGCAGACCTTATCGCGAAGCGATAGTTTCTTTAGTATCGCTGATGTTGGATACGGGTCTGCC
>SMLS01043852.1:0-11377 GCA_004785975.1 Popillia japonica | reverse complement strand
TGACAGATATAGAGTTTGGGCGTGTGAAGGGTACCGATAATCCACATATTAAGAAAAGAATGCATCAGTTTCTAAAAATATTCGAGAGAGAAATATGTACATGAATAATTTTAAGCCCAATAAAAATTTTATAGTTTCATTTAAGTATAATTTAATGAAGAGATTGTAAGCATATGTAAATAAATGTAAACAACTAATCTTCATGAGATTTTCTTAAGAACTATTTACGTATAAATAATAAAATTATTGAAATAATAAGTGAAACATGTTTATTCTCCACACTATTATTACGAACTTGTCTATAATTACAAAATTAGAAACTGTGAATAATTATCGCTCGTTGATATAGTTCAACTTTCTTCGAAATCATTTTGGAGTGCTTCCGATGCTAATTTATGACGTGTCGTAGATGGTCTTATCGTCGGTTGTAATTTGTCTTCGTTGTCATTCGTAGCAACTGTAATAGATTTTGAGGTTAGGTTTCACATTCCCGTAAATATAGATATATCTAGGTGTTACTTGGATTAGCGTTATATTCAAATAGACGTTTTCCATTTGGATAAATACCTACTTATATGTATATACATATGTGAAAACCATAGTTTGGGTGATAGGTTCACCATAATTAAAACAAGGAAATTAAAGAAATCCATTAAAGATTTCCGCGATAAAATTAATAAAAACGACATTTTTGAAATGTAAAGAATTTTACGATTTTAAAATTGGCCCAAATGAAAGTGTGTGTATGTAGATACCTACTTACTACAGGAAAGAAACCATAAGCAGAGTAAGTTTTGCTCCAAAAAAATGGATTTCAATGAGTACAGTATCGTCTCGTTTTACGACCTAGATGCGTTCTTGAAAATACAGTGGTAAAACGAATCGTCGTAAAACGAATCTTCTTTTCAATGCATATATATAGAAAAATCATTGTAAAATTTGATGGTACAGTAGAGCCGCGTTCCCAGTCAGGGTCAAGATCACCTAACAGTTGCACTGCAATGTCTATAGTAGCGGGTGTGTCCTGTAGATTCTTGGCCTGCATGTGTTTAATAACACAGCTTCATTTTCTCTATCATGCTAATTCTTCTAGTTCTTCAATGGACAGGGGTTGAATATGGCTTTGAAGCACTTACTTAGTCAATTCCGTTACCTCATTGCAACGACAATTTCGTGTAATAGATCATAAGGCCAAATTTAGTGCCGGACACCTTTCATGCAAAAGATTGTTAACAGATTTCAAGATGTTGTATTCTTTCCAATAATTCTTTAGAGTTATGTCAGAGGGTAAACGTTTTACGAAGGCAATAAGCCGTAAATTCAGCAATAACTATTTGGTCCAACGGTTGTATTAAAGCACTGGTATTAGCAAGTAAGTAAACCACTTTAACATCAAGTTCAGAGCTAATTTCACCAAAGATTTGGTGGATGTCCAGGTGCGTTATCCAATAAGAGAAGGGCTTTTCTTGTTGTTATTTTCATCGCTGGGGAAAAATTTGTCGTATAGATACCAATGCTGGAGTTACCCAAGCTTTTCTGCTACATTAGATTTCCATATTACAGATAAATGCGATTTGATCATACCTCTCATTCCTCTAGGTCCTTTCGAAGAGTACCTACACTAATAGCGGTTTTATAGTTTTAAAGTTCCAGATGAATTGCCAACAACCAGGGGAGTAAGGCAATCGTTAGCTGCATTGAAGCTCGAACCAGATCGTTCTTCTCGCCCAATGTATGTCCTGGAGAGCATTTTCTTCCAATAAAGACCCCATTCATCAACATTGAAAACAACGTTTGGATGAAGATCATTATCGTCAATAATTTTTTGGAAAATTTGAGAAAATTTACGAGCTGCCTCTGCATCCGCACTGGCAGCTTCGTCACTACGCACTTGTGTACTTCAGCACGCTGCTAACTAAAGTGCGTACATCCATATATGGCCATTACATATAGACTGTGTTTCATCTAATTCAAGCGTGTCATGACTTGTATCGAGTAAGCAGCGCATGCGTAATTTGTTTGACAATGTCGTAACAGCGAATTGTCGTAAAATGAACCATCGTAAAACGAGACATTACTGTATTTGTAGAACGTGTAAAACTTATTTATAATTCCATCTATTATAATGAAGTCAAAATATTATATATTCTCTAGGATAATGCCACGTTGTTCATAACATTTCTAGTTTGAAAGTTATACAAAAGGGATGATTTGTCATGATTCAAATTGTGCCAATTGCCATATTTTTGCAAAACTGTCAAGTGACGAATCAGAGTCTTGTAAGCGAGTACGTTGACAAATTTGAGAACACACACAATTTGAGAAAATTCTGATAGAAGAATATGATATCTGGAAACTAAAATAAACGTCTGACAATACACCAGAAAATGAGTCATGCCTGCAGAGGAAGAAAATATCTACCAAGATGTTTCACACAACATCCACCATGAATACATTGATACGCGAACGCTATTCGTAGGTACTTGTACTTTAGAAACAAAAACCTAAATGCGAGCTTTCTAACGATAACGTATTGTGCACAGTTTTTCGTATTTTTGAGGAAGCTGCCACCACATATTTTTTTTATTATTAAGGAGCCTTTTGGCTGTTGCCCCCTATAAGATAATTCCATAGAATTAATTTGCGATGGCGAAATTACTTCTTATTTTGTAATCCTCAGGAAAGTAGATAAACACGATCAATTTTTTGGGAGAAACCAGAAAAGTCCTTTCCATTTACAGACCAAAAATCATTTAATCATATATTTTGACTATGAAGCAAATTGTATCAAATTAAGTCCAAATATAGCGAGTTTGGTGTTTTGTGAGTGAAATAGAACCTTTTGTGTTTAAATTAGAAGAACTTGATCACTCAAGTATGTAACAAGAAAGTGCTAAAGATGATTCTCAACACGGTAATTCTTCTGGTGGATTCCAACATTTAGGTGTACTAGAATATGCGATTGTAGACAATTTTCTAGATCACAGTGGAGGTTAAAACAGTAAATAATTCTTGCATTCTTCCACTATACCAAAATTTCACAATATTCGCAGAATATTGTAATACAATATTGTATGATAATGGTTTAGCAATGCTTTTAATCCGAAAAGTGAACATCTTACTAATCTGATGAGAATTAAGATCTTTTCCATTCATCCATTTTTTGGATTTGGTCATACTGTTTGGTCTGAGCACCTGAATGAGTTTGAGGTATTTCATTTACACTCATTCTGGTGAGCTTCAGTTGGTGATGCAGCAGCTCCCAAAATAATACTCCTAAATTTTATGTCATAGGTACTAGTACGATCTTATGTCTTCTCCAACTGGGCACTTTATCTTCTCTGATAATCATTTAAGTTGAATGCATCCCAATTTGGGAATACTTAAGCTGCAAAATTAGACCACATCTCATGTCTATTAACTTTGTTATGACAATCGTCCCATTTTTTGTCGTAAGTCGTTCCCGTGAGGCCTTCCTGAATTTCTGATCATGGAGCTTCCTTTCGATCTTAAGCAAAGACTTTAAAATTTTGCAAATAGTCGGAAAAGGTGAGGTTCTGGAATAGCTAATTTTGCAGAGATTCTTTCTCAAAATTTACTGGATATGGCTTAAATGAAATTGATGTTCTCTTTGACGTTGGCAATTTCCATAACAAGTTCAAAATCTTCTGAGTAGGTACTTCACAAAAGTGGTCAAAATTTAAATCAGTTACACTTTAAAAAGTATTTTTAACATTTTTTATTATTTCCTTTATGTCATTTTGAATTTTATTTTTTCCAAAAAAATTGTATTCGATTTTTTGACAAAATAATGGAGAAAACCATTTTCACGTACAGAATTTAATTTCTAGGTGAAAAAACAATAATAAGAGTGGTCTATAAATTTATTACTCAATGTTCAAAGATCATATTTTTCGATTATATCAAAGCCAATTCCATTTGAAATGCCTCATTTTTTTTGGACAGTACTTGATCCAGAAAGGTCCTCCATCTAACGGTTTCTTTTCTAAAATACATATTGGCGTACTTGAACTAAACATCCGCAGTACACCATAAATCAATTTATGCACGATTTACACTGGGAGAAATGCCAAAATATTGCAAATTTTGCATGGAAATGTTGGTCGAAAAGGTTCACTAACCTTGTTTGTAGAACTCAATTTTGCAATAAAAATGTATGAAACTATTATTATAATTGATAACAGAATCTTCCCTTATTTTCATCCTGTAGGTACAATGAGTCAAAAAATCTGGTCTAGTTGCAGAAAATGTTTGTCTAAACCTAAAAACTTTCAATTGCAACGAATCAGAACCTAAGGCTCCCTAAACTGATCCAGTATGATTTTGTCTTTCCAACTGAGATGTATTTTTATTTTGGCAGCTACCTACGTAATTAAAGAAAATTGTCGTGTTTCGGAAACGAAAAATTCACATAAGAAAGGACGCTAAACTATGCCTAATACTGTATTTAATTTTAATAACAATATTCTCACACTAAGCAGTATATAAATGTAAATAGGTAATTCAAATAGGAATATCTAGTTTGTTCTGTTCGATATAGGCAAACCCGTTATAAAAGAAATCCGCTCAATATCCCGTTACTCCTAACCAGTTTCGTCTTACGAAAATCCAACCTCTTGTTAATAATATAAGCAAAAGTATTTATACGATAAATGGTAAATCAGTATCTAGACCGGAAACCCGCTGGATATCACTTCTCGAAATCTGTGGTCTCGTCTTGAATATGCACAAATTCTTCAAGCGAGTCTCCCCGTAACGTTTTTCCATCACTGCGTTCTTGCATTCTTCTTTTTCTTCTTCCACCTTTTTTTTTGTTATTCTGTACTTCTGTATGTATATACATACATTTATAATAGACATACGTACACCATTCAATTAATAAAGAAGAATTAAACATGTATGCAAGCGAATACCTGCAGTCAGTCCTACGTTCAAGTGAACATACATACAACGTTTTAAACGTGGATACAAACATACATTAAGAAGATTCGCGGAATATTAAAGAGCTGTTGTTGTTCCGTAATCACTGCGGGTATTCCTTTTTCTGCATAATTCATCATCCACGTTATACAATGCGTATACAGAAATAGTAATAACAATTAGTGATTACGTGCGTTTACATGTAATATGTGGAATTTTATTGCAGTTCTAAACTCGCTAATTAGTATTGTTGAACGTGTAGAAGGACTGACAGCTAAATATAAATATAAATTCTTATTAAAATTCTACATGTTTCCATGGAAATAACATTTTTAGCATTCTGCGGAGTTGCTTCGTAAATTAAAACGGAGTTAAAATAGATGCACATCAACATCAATAACTGTCAGCAATAGTTATTCGTGTTTTATTTAAACCTAACAACGATTAAATTCACAAAATATGCACCCTACAATATATTTACATTATAAATTATATATTTTTAACTACGTATACTTATAGTGTTTTACTCAAGCTAGAGCACTTCTTCTACCTCACCCACTTGATATCGTCGACATATTTAGCATGATGTGTAAGTCTTATTATAGACTAGTGTCCAATCACGCTGAAATTCCCTACCGTGCTGTAAATTATGGCGCCCAGCGCTGGGCGGGTTTCCGGCAAACGCCTGGCAGATATTTCTAGCCATGTAGTTTTGGGAATTGAGCGAGAAATAATCGAAATTAATTGGGACGATACGCTCAACTTGTATTGAATATATACGAATAGTTCGAGTTGCGAGAGAATAAAGTCAATGTGGTTTCGAGTCTAATTGAATACATTAGCATGTTGATTTAACTTCGGTGTAAACAAATTTTAAGTTGGTATATTTTCAACGTTCTATAAATAATTAAATGAATTAATTCAAGAAATATTAATTAAAGATCTGCAATTGGATATTATATCGTTGCATCATCCGCTAATAACAATATTTTACAGTCAATAGAGCTAGTAATGTCGTTAATAAATAGCAAAAACAACAGAGGGCTTAGGGTAGATCCCTGAGGGTCGCCGGAAGTTGCTGTATAAAGATCCGAAGAATCTCCGTTATACGAAACAACGAATTCTCTGCTTCTTAGATATGAACCAAAAAAAAAAACTAAGCAAATTATTATGGAAACTAAACTTAGCCAACTTTTGAAGGACTATAGTGTGATCAAAAGATACCAAATTGGTCTTCCACCTACAAATACATGCTGCGAGTCAGAAACACTTGCATACAAGTAGTATTGTAAATTATGAAAAACAGTATGAAAATCACTAGTTCACACGTTTCGTCACTAAGTATAAGTGGCTTCTTCAGGAGCACAGGCGGAATCTGGGAGATACCAGAAGCCCACGGTAAATCGACGTGTAAACCGCTCTAGAGGCGAAAACTTTCTCTTATGTACGAGACGTCAGAAGGCCACGGTAACTGGACGTGTCAACCACGGTAGAAGTTTTCAAATATGCCAATATGTATTTTGGAAAGAAACCGTTAGATGGAGCACCTTTCTGGATCAAGTGCTGCTTCAAAAAAATTAGGCATTTCAAGTGGACACCATGAAATATGATTACACTTCGAGTTACTCCCCTCCCATCCCCCCATCCCTCCCTCCTCCTCCCGCCAGATACCCTATTTGCTCCTGAAGAAGCCACTTACATTAGTGGCGAAACACTACCAACATTACTAACCATGACACGGTCAACACCTAGACGGCTTCATAATAAAGACTCGGGGCGTGGAAGCCTTTGGTATCATTTAGAACATTTAATGGTTTAACAGCCATTACAGCAATGTTTTACTAGAAAACTAGGTATCTGGTCCTCATCTCTAGTCTATCGGAAGACACGACTGGCAAAGTAATCACCGAGCGCATGGACAATTTTTGCAGACTTTGTGAACTGATGTGTGTTACAAAACATCCATTCTGTCGTTACGCTTTCTGGATTGAATATACGACACTAGTTCACTATCAACCACAAGACACCAAACACTTGGATAATGGCCAATGCGTTTTGACAGCAATGCTGTCATTATCAAGGCGAAAACATTCTTTATTATGGTGTCCTGTAGGTGATAGTGAATTGGTGTTCTATTTTGGCACCAAGAGATCCAGTGAATATTTGGTAATTCAATATAGGACCAAAAATTGCTAGAATCCTTTCTAATAGATGACTCAGCATCGGTTATGTACTGTTTATGCGCTCTATCAATTAATTTCTTGGTACTGTATCTCAAGGTTCGATATGCAGACAGATCAAAAAGGACTTTTTTACATTCTGGTGATATGAAATGGGCGCACAAAAATTGTAAACCTGACAGGCTTAGGCACACATATAGAGAGTCAATTTAACTGATTTTGAAGACTATCATTGAAGATGAAGCAATGGCTTTCTTTTGTGATTACTTGCACAAAAATGGAAAGTGGTTCAATCAATGCAAAAAATGATAACCTACAATATTCTGATGTTGTTTTTAAGGATTATATATTATTGTCTTGCATCGCATGAATTGAGGAATATTCTTGCCAATTCTCGACCAACAGGATTTGAAATATTCAGCATATGGTCCCAAATCATATCTTAGTCCATATTTGTTTCCTAATTATAGAAAAAGAATCTTAAGAAGACTTTGTTTTAAAGACGATAATACATTGGTAGCAGTTAGCAGCAGTCTATAGATTACGTTTGCAAGTGAGATCCAAATCTTTTCTTTTTCACATTTAGGTGAAAACAAATTTTATTTGATTAAAAATCAATTTATTCCAGAACCTATAGACAAACTATTAGGTTTTCGTTACAAACTTTGTCCACTACCGGGTGGTGGAACCTCAGAAAAATATATACCTGTGCTAATTTGCATGTGTGTAGACTCATAACTCCTCATACTCCTCTTGAAATACTTTTCTGTGGATATTTGTTGCCTTTAAGTCAAAAAGTAACCTCACTGTTTTTTTTTTCTGTTGTGGAAATGCACGTTGCTTGTTAGCACCACCAACATAGGCGATAATGCTAAAGTTCAGAATTATGTATACCAACTCATGGGAGCTATTAAGTAATTGTTTATGATTTATAACCGACTTCATCTGTAAAATTGTTTAATAGCAACTATTCAACCGATGTTATCATCAATATGTCTCTCTATATAGTTTGCAAATTCTCTTTGTATATAGAGCCACCAACAATCATTATATCATTAATGATATAATGATTGATGATTGGTAACCGGTTGCATGATAGGTTTTACACTGTTGATGATACGTCGATGTTTGGCACACCAATTACTAAAATCAACTGTGATTGTAGTCATCTAGAGGCAAAATGACTTCACTGGGTGTTTGACTTTGATAGTGGACACTGTATGTTATTAAAAAAAATAATAAGCTTAAAATAAGTTTTGAGACATTAATTGAAATAGTTACAAGACAAGACCACTCCTTTTTCGCTGTACGATACCATTATGGAATCTCTTGTGCTTTGGCATTAGGAAATATTTCACCTTCTTTAATATGTTTGTACAAAAAAACAAAAACATGGTGATGTAAATCAGTAGAGCTCAAGTCCTAATTTACCTGAATCTACAATTTGAACTTGAACCTTGAACTTAAAGTTTGCATGTTTAGTCGTTACATTAATTCAGCTGAACTAAAAACTGAAAATCTTAATGTTGGTGGGTAGCAAAGGTACTATCAATGAAGCTAGAGGTAATGCATTATTTGATATTGATGTAGTGTACTTTTTAAAATAACAGCCAAATAGCATGTACAAGATAATTCATCAATGAAACCTATTAAGGATTTAAGGAGGATAAGTAGTTTTCCTGGTGTTAAGACCAAGAGATCTTAAGATATTTTAAGTATTTTTTTACGAATTTTGATAAATTATTTGCAGTTGGTTGGATATTTTCTCTAAATGTCTAAATTTTGTGGAAAATCCAATTTAATAATTATCCAAAATTTCAACGATCAAAAATTTCACAAATTTGGTCCAATACCAGTTTTGTATACTATTTGCAACATTAAAGTTGAAAACACAATCGTCTTATTAGATTCATCATGTATTGTTTGTTAAAATCATCACAGCATCAGATGAGTTTGTCAAATCAATGATAACAATCTTATTAGACAATCATATGAAAACAAATACGTCTACAATTGGATAATTACCTTGAACGAAAATCTAAATGATAATTTGTAGTCCTTTTCTCGGTAAAATTTGAATTCAGTTTTCGGTTCAATTTAAACTCTAGCTTGAACTGTACTACAATTGGATCGCAAACCTGAACTTAAATGTCAACTTCTTCTTAAATCGAGGCTGGAAAATTATGCCTTGGAACACAAACAAGTTGATAAATGGCGAAATAAAATAATCTTACTCTTGAGGAAAAGCAGCTGCAGTGGCTTCCAAGCTGTATTGCTTGTTACACTACCACTGCAGCTCTTGTTATACTTCATAAATCTTTGGTACTAGTGCACTGAATCTTGGAAATTCAAATGCCAAAATTGTTTTTAAAAAATAAAATTGATTAGGTACTTGATCTTGGACTCAATTGCCAGAAATTCGATTAATTACAAAAAGTTATAAAGAATTTTTGCGCGCAATTAATCCTAAGAAGGCTTATCTACTTAGGGGAAGGTTCTCTTTAATTCTTCACTGTTGTGGTAGATTTATGAAGGCTATTTAAAGAACTGTTCTTTGCATAACTGTGGTGTACGTAAACGTCTTTTAATGTCCCATTACTTTGCCGTAAACTATGAGCTTGTTTTTCTTAGGGTTAAATAGTGCCTTTAGAGTTTAAGAATATGCAATAGGTGTCCCAGAAAAAGGAATCCTTCTAAAGAATAATGAATCAAAATATTGATATTACACCAAATTGCTTAAAGCTGTCATATTTTCAATTGACTTGGCAGCTTTCTGATTATTAAATCCATTTCTAATCCAAGCTGTCTTTGCAACAGCTTGAATATTACCAACTATTAAATGGATGCCGCTACAACTCACGTACAGTGCACAGCAGCTGTCGTTGGTGTATTGCGCAAAATATAAAATATTCCCAGCAAAAATTAGCGAGACAATTAAACAAATTTAACTCATTCACTTAATTAGAAACATGTAAGAGATGTCCGTGACTTCTATACATAAACATAAATCGAAAGAAGGTCAACAGAACGAGAGAACATACGTTCTATGTCATTGCTTTTGTACAGACATACCTATCGTAAACACACTTGAGTCCCTCGTAACACGATTTATTTATTTTGAGAGCATGTTTATCGAATGACATTTGACTGACATGACGGAGCGTTTGGAAACAAGTCATTCTATTATATCCACTCGGTGGATGCTGTTATTGTTTCTTTTCGTCGTATCAAGTGTTACTTACACAGATAATTATTGGAAATAACAAAACAAGAAAATAGTTCTTTTAACACTTGCATTACAAGATAATCTCAATTGCCTTATTAACATATTACGGTAGCGTCATTTTATCTTGGAGTGCACAAAATCCCCGATCTATTTAAGTGAAATTAATGGCGATACCTGGCACATTGCTGACGTGGAAACAATTCGAAACCAACTACGTCTCAACATCACGACCATTCAACAGGCTAAAACCGGACAATAAATCTGAAAAACAATACGCAGCGGAGGCTAAAATATTTCCCTAGCACTTACAAATGTCGCGCAGCTATACATCGCTAAACGCGACCGTGATATGTAACCAGTAGGTCGTCGTCTGACATAATATAAACACCCAGCGATCTTGTAAACGAACGTTAGATCGCATGTAGTCAATATATTAGGTGAAAAGGAGAGGAAAGCTGGATTTCACGTGCATCTTGATTAAAAACTCAACGAAAGAGACATAAAAGTGTCGTGAGTAATACGCTGCGTTACATCAGCTCGTGAAACTTCTGGCGTAAAGGTTTAGTGCGAATTAGCACGCGAATACTTATTGTGCAGTGCAAATTGTAACAAGTTGTTTTTTTATCTTTATTACTTGTTTCACTTTATTTGTATCTATGTATGTAGGTGTATCTATTACGATTAATGGCTTGTTCGTTGTGATTAATTTTTGCTCCTGTTTAACACGTTAGGATTCTAATCTAATAAAATCCAGCGTTGTAAAGTACCATTGGAGACATCTGATATGCTTAAAATTAATTGCGAAAGAAGATATGTGCAATAGGAGTTTTCAATGAGGTTAAAATTGAAATCAAAGACTAATACCAAAAAAAATTGTGGAAGTTCTTGTGAAGTAAACACAACTAAATCAAAACCTAAGAGGGATACATACCATTAGATTTAATTGCCTGAAATCAATTCATCGATCAGTTATTTATTTTGAGTGATTACTACGAACGCCTGGTAGAAGGACAATAATCCTTGTGGTATA
>SMLS01043850.1:0-10034 GCA_004785975.1 Popillia japonica | reverse complement strand
AAAAAAGAGATCGTAAGCGTTTGCTTACTTTTCTTGTATCTATTACCGTTTAGTCAGTACCCTATAAAAACATCGAAATTTGATCATCCTGTACATAGCGCTGGTAAGGTTTCATGAAAAATTATATCGACATGGCGAAACAGGGTCATAGAAGAGATGGAGCGCTCTCTTAAGTTATGGATTGACGATCACCATCGAAAAAATATTCCTGTAAACTTATCAATTATTCCAGCGAAAGCACTTAGCTTACATGATGATTTGAAAAACCCACTAGGAGGAGGGAGGGACGTTCCAGTATCCCATGCTGGTAAAGGTTGGTTTGACAGATTTCAAGCTAGAGCGTGTTTACACAATATAAAACTAACTGATGAGGCTGCTAGTGCCTACAAGGAAGCCGCTCGTGAATTTATTAACACTTTTTCCCAAACAATCGAAGAAGGAGATTACTCATTGAGACAGATATTTAACGTTGATGACACTGGACAGTTTTAGAGAAAAATGCCAACACGAACGCATCTGTTTAAAGAAGAAGCAACTGCTCCGGATTATAAGGTTTCCAAAAGTAGAACAACATTGCTTCTTGGTGGAAATGCAGCTGGCGATTTCAAATTAAAACCAATGATGATATTTCAATCAGAAAATCCTAGGGCTTTGCGAGGTAAAAATAAAGAAGCACTGTCAATTATTTGGAAATCCAATTCAAAAGCTTCGGTAATTGCAGCAATTTTTCAAGACAAGTTACAGTTACACTTTGTACCTGCTGTTAAGGAATATTGTCAGCAGAATTATTTATCTTTCAAGACACTCCTCCTTCATATTCATAGTTGCACGCCGAAGAAACCCGCTAGCGCTTCGCTGTCCAGCGCGTCGCCAAGCGTAAAAATTTGGCTGCTATTCATAGTAATTACACGGCGAGGCGCTGGCTGGCGATATCGTCTAGCGAAAAGTATATGGCCTTACTTACAAACAAAAGGGGACACGTCCGAACGCGTGTAGGTACGGCGTTTTGTTAAGTATATACCATAAAGCAAAAGTCGTTCCGTGTACAGAGGAAGAAAAAGAGCATTTAGTGAAAGTCCTCAAAGCAAATTCTATTATAGAATGCAAACAAAGTGATGAAATTTTAAAAAAAGCATTAGCGTGGGCAAGGCAAATGTTGAAAAAGATTTTAATGCATATGGGACAGGAGAAAAGGTATTTGTTATAATGTAAGCAAACTTAAAACTGTAAATATATAGATTGTTTTTATGTATAGAGAACTGTTTTGCAATTAAAACGCTGTCGGGAGAAAATAAAAAGACAACGAAAAGAAATAAACGCAAGCGATCGAAGAAATCGAATGGCAACTGAAGGAGGCCTAGCACCCTTGTTATCTATAGATGAAAAAATTGTCGCCGACGTCGACGTCATTGCTCCAAATCTTACTACAGAGGTCCAAAACTCGGTGAATAGCGATGCCGATTATTTACATAATGTAACAGATACTCCTATTGAAGAAGCTCCAGAATTAGTTACAACAGCAGTAAAAAATCTAGAAACAAGCAATACAAGTAAGACCAATAATACACGGACAGCTATTGACCGATTAATGACGCAACGACAAGAAAACGCTGTGAATTAACTGAAAAATATAAAAAAATACATTATATTAAGTTATTAACGCAAAAAAAAACTGGAAATAGCTGAGCAGAACCTAGAAACGGCAAAACTTAAACATATTACATACATAATACAATTTATAAATGATTTATTACAAAATACCAATTGATTTAATAATTATTTTATTCTTCGAGAAGTTTAACTTTAAATTCGACAACAAAACATAATTAGCATGGTTTAATATAAAGGAACCAGGTATAGAACGGGGTATCTCATTTCAAATTTCCGCGGTTTACACACAGAGCGCCATATTGGTATATTTTACACAATATATTTCCCGTAATGCCCTGGTAATATATCTGTCCATGTCGGCAGTCATTCGAAGGTGTGAAGTGAAGTGCACGTGCTTTGGTCTGTTTTTTGTAAGAATTGCCGAATTGGTAAACAACGGTAAGTGTTTATTGTCATAACTCTCAGCTTTTGTAAAAACTGGGATAAAACCCTCTCTTTTAAAGAACATTTTCCTCTAAAAATGAAGCGTTACTTTAAACTTTCTTGTTGTTTTTTAAACAAAATTACGACACGTGTATTTGAGGCAGAATGGGGTTCTGCCCCGTTTTGCCCCATGTATTTTCTACCGGCTAAATTCTATTCTATATGTGGTCTAGGGATGCAACCTATTTCCAATAAATAAAATAGTCATGAAGATTGATATTATTTGAATGACATTTAACGATTATCGGTTACTAGAATTTTTTTTTTTGTAATTCCAAGTTCCAATTTTTTTTTTCCTAGATGTTTCGAACATACATTAGAAAAACAGAAGGACAAAATTGGTCTTCTGAGTCAATGCATCAAGCTGTTCTTGCTGTTTTTAATGGTAAGATAGGGTACAAAAGGTCAGCACAACTATTTAATGTGCCACAAACCACACTGGAACGCTACGTTGCTAAAAAACGGCTAGAAGGAGAACATTTTAGAATTGACAAAAGCGCTGGAAAATTTGGTTGTGTATTCACACGAGAACAGGAGTTAGAATTAGTGCGGTACCTTACAAATATGGAAGGTAGATTGTTTGGACTAACAATGACCGATTTTCGAAAACTGGCCTATAATCTAGCTGTAGGAAATAACTGCAATAATCGATTTAACTGCAATGTTGAAATGGCCGGCGAAACATGGATGAAAGGATTTTTGAAGCAACATCTGGCGCACGGGCAATGGGTTTTAACAATAATACCGTGGATACATTTTTTCGATTGCTTACTGAGACGATTGATACCCACAACTTAACAGGTGACAGAATCTGCAATTGTAACAAAACTGGTGTGACGGTTGACCCCAAAACGCAGAGTAGGGTATTAGCTAAAAGAGGAAAACGTCAGGTGGGGATACTAAATCCTTCAGAAAGATGACAAACAGTTACGGCAGAAATTGGTGTTTCTGCGGCTGGCAACTACATGCCACCCTCATTAATATTTCCCATGACTCGCAAACAACAAATTTTTTAACTTTCAGGTTTGATTTCTGGATCTTCTGTTTATAATAATAAATCCGGATGGATGACAACAGACCTTTTTCTGGCATGGTTAAAGAGTTTTGTGAAATTTTCTGGAGCAACGAAAGAAACCAAGGTTTTATTGTTATTGGATGGGCATTCAACTCACACAAAAAATATTGACCTAATAGACTACGCACGAGAAAACGGAGTTGTCCTACTATGTTGTATATGAATGGAAAATTAATTGCCGGTCCGGATGGATTATCACATTTACCACTAGATGTAAAGGAGTCGGAAGAAATCGAAAAAGTGGAATACATCGATTTCATCCAACTTAACGACTTAACAAAAAGACATCATGGGCGTCTGTATAGCTTATGTATACGTAATTGAATTTTAAAAACGTGAATTACCGCACGTGCATGTATTAATCCCGCAAAGAAACGAAGACAAATTCCGAGATACGATAATTATCGACGCAGACACAACAACAACGGTAGAAGTTCGACGCGGAAACGCACGCTACCAAATCGATAATTCATTCGTCCTCCCATATAATCCCTTATAAACTTACTACTCAAATATAAAACTACATTAACGTAGAAGCATGTTTCAACATTTCAACGGTCAAATATTTATACAAATACTTTTTCAAATGTTCCGACGAATTTCATTGGAAGTAATCCAAAGACCCCAAACGAACAACAAAACCCAAACACAAACGAATACGATTCGACGAAATTAGATCACAATAATAACAATATATTTCGTTCCCTATATACATACTAATGTGTAGAACAAGTCGTAATATACATATATATAAAAGTGTGCAAACAACAACAAATACGCGATAATATCAAGCATATTATATACAGACAAATTTAACACATCAAAACTTACACCAATTGTACACACAATAAGTGCTCTCTTAAAGTTTTAGTTCAAAAAACTTTGAATTTTATACAGAAGTTTTTGTATCAAATAATTTTTTAGTGCGCACTCGCGCACACTTGTTATCTAAGTTTGATTTCAATAGGGAAGAATTCGCACGCCAAGGCTATATACAGACTTTCCACTTCATTACCGGACTATCTCCGGTTCTTACTGTTACATGTTCGAGGAGCAACCTCTTTCGATAACAACAGAACTTTCAACGGAAGAATCTACAAAACCTTCTGGTAAGCTCGAAAGCTGCCAAGCTCGAAATCTGCTCACAGAAAATGGAGACTGTATTCGCAGTTTAAATGAAGCGTCCGCCAGAGAAATGCCGAAACAATTGCGACAGATGTTCACTTTCATCTTTATTTTCGGAATTGTTAACGACGCGCCCGAATTATGCAGGCAATGTCGTAACCACATGAAAGAAGATCTTATTCGACGCCGACAAATGAACGAGGACGACGCCGAAATGGCGGCCTTGCAACATATTCAATTCATTTTACGAATAAACTGTAGAAGATTGGCAGAATTTGGTATAGAAGGTCCACCAGAGCAAATGAACATGATAGCAGATAATATCGATATCGATGCGGAACGCCATGCAGCAGACACTTGTCTAAACCAATGGAACGACGAACAGCATAACATATCCCTTACGGTTATTAAAGCCGTCGGAAACGATAACGAATCTCAACGATAGTTTTATATTTCCGGATCTGGTGGATTTGGAAAAGCGTTCTTATACAATTGCATAATAACCCCATTGAACGCATTAGAAATTAAAGTAATATCGGTAGCCAGTACCGGCATCGCAGCCGCACTATTGAAACAAGATAGAACCGTTCATTCCAGATTTCAATTCCCGGTACCGGTCTTCCAAAAAGTCGTTATAATCGGAGGCGACTTTAAACAATGCCTACCAATCGTACAAGGTGGAAACTGAGCTGCCGTCGTACAAGCATGCATCCAAAAGAAGTCACTTGTGAAATTTGTTCCAAAACTACCGTTTACAAACCAACATGCGCGTTTGGCCTGAAGAGCAAGACTTCTTTTGGTGGCGTCTAGGCAACAACACGTTACCAACATTGAACGATCGCCTTCGTGCAAATTCGATAGAAATTCCTCGATAGTGCGTTACGGAAACATTAGAGGATTTGAAACTGTCACTTGATTAACGAACACATATTAAATCAAAACGAAAATCCAGAAATCATATACCACAGTACAATCGTACTCAGCGACGAGCCGGAATCGAGAGACATGTATACGATCGAGTTATTACATTCCCTAACTCCGAATGGATTTCCTCAACACACGTTAAAATTGAAAGAAGGATGCATTATCATGCTGTTACGTAATCTCAATGCACGAGCGAATTTATGTAACAGAACACGATTACTGATACAACATCTCGGCGAACTATATATCGATCTAGAAATTATTCTATTCGATACTCAACTTTCCAACAAACGAGTGTTTATTCCCCGAGTAGGTTTTACGACGAATCAAAGTTTGAATCTGCCATTCATAATGAGAAGACCTCAATTCCCGGTTAGACTTTCCTGCTGTTTGACGATTAATAAAAGCAAAGGACAATGCTACGATTCGGTCGGCATATACGTATCTAGCCAACGTAGTATTCCAAAAGTATTTGGTACGGTTGTTTAGAAAATATTATTTGAATAATTCATTTTTGGGATGGTATTTGTGTTCATGCACTATCTCACATAGGTAAAATATGGCTCTAGGCGTAAAGTCCCATGTATAAATAAAAAAACTGAACGCTCTTCGTGCAGTACCTCATGCTTAAAAAAGCAAAGCTAAGGTAGAGTGGAAAACCATATTAATATTTATGGATTATATTTCAGATAATAAAAAGTGACACAGGACAAGAAAACAACTTTAATTTCTTTTACAGATGTACCTACTTATATTCTACGAAACAACATCAACAACCGAAAATTATTACGTACGGGGTACTTGTCTAGCAATTATGTAGTTTTTATTCTTACATAACGTATACCTAACTGAAGAAAAACGCTAGGTAGAAATACAAAACCCCATCGCAAAGAAATATCTATTAACTATATTTACGTAGTTTTTATATAAGAGCACCTAATTATAGCAGTATTTGAAAATGTAGTCATGCGACGAAATATATCAATATACAAGAACGGTGAGATGCCTCTCTATAATGCTCCTTTTCTAATACGTATCGTATTCTACAATTACAAACATTCCTTTCTCTTGTACACTCTACCTACCGCTTTAAGCGAAAATATTGAAAATATAGACAAGTACCCCGTCCGCATGGACGAAATTTGTTTAACGATAAAACCGATATAGTGACAGGAGCGTAGGCTGTAACGCTAGAGACCGAACATTACTGAAGTCCGTGATGGTACATGTAAAATGAATAAGAAAAAAATTCAAACAAATTCCAAACAATTTCAAGGAGCGGTTTGCTATCATCAAACGTTAATTAACGGTACAACAACAATATGGTCAACACTCTGCATATAACCAGGGCGTAACGCGAGCAGTGTTCCCACATTTGGAAATTGTTGTGGAGATCAATAGACTAGTTGGTCTGTTGGCGTAAGTGGTCGATTGCCCTAGCCGGTCTGTTGGCCGCGCTGGACTGCCAGAAAGCGGGTCGAAACTCGAGAGTAATCCTCTCAACAGCTTTCTTCAGTTATAAACGTTTCAAATTCTTATTTCGGGACTTAAGATTGGATAATAAATGTACATACGCGAGAGGAAAGAAAAGTAAATTACAAATTAGCCCCAATCCGAAATTTTCATGATAATTTTGTCAATAACTGTATGAAATTGGAATTTAAGCGAGTATGGATGAGATGCTTCATGAGTTCAGATGCCGGTATTTGTTTGCGCAATATACTCCAAGCAAACCTTCGAGGTCTGGCATCAAGATATATGCCATTTGTGACATCAAGACGTGTTACACTTACATTTTTGAAATTTATTGTGGTAAGCAACCAACAGAACCGTATCTGAAATCAAATAAAATCGAAGATATTAAGAAACTAGCGGCACCAATAGAAAAATCGAACAGCAACATGACAAAACCCGAAAGCCGCTTGTAAATTTAGATTACAATGCCACCAAAAGAGGTATCAACGAAAAATCTAGCAACTTATGGAGGATCATTTGAAAGACAGAGCTCAGATAGAGTTGCTCCGTAAACCCCTCGCCTACCAGAAGGTTTTCGCCTCTAGCGTGGTTAACACGTCGAGTTACCGTGACCTTCTGGTATTCTCCCTTGATACTCTCTTTGCTCCTGAAGAAGCCACTTTTAGCTATTTTTTATTTTTAGTTTGAATTTTTGTTATTTTTTTTTAGTTTATATTTGTTTCTAAATGCTTATACAGTGTGTCCCCGGATGAACCTATCTATACCTGTAAACTTTTTTATTTCTCATTTTACGGCAAAAACTTATTCTTGATAAACAGTTTTGCTTCATCTAACAAGTCTTCAACCACTACCAACATTTCGGTGGTTAGAAAACAAGACAATGTGAAATTTGGCTAAGAATAAATATAATAATAAAGTACCTTTTATTTTAAAGGAAAGTATAAGTATTATTGTGAAAAGATGTTCGAAATTTTAATAGAAGTTCACATATCTAATATGAACGTTGTACCTGACAGTCGATTTTTTTATCTGTATTGAGATAAGTAGTATGTACAAATTTTGCTAACGGTATTATCGCAGTAATCTAAGGAAAACAAATGCAACCGACAATTTACTCAAATGATTGATTTCACGTCAACTAATTGTTAGTCAATGTTTGCATTATGTTGTCTGTAGAGCAAAGAATTTATTTAGTGAAGTGCCACGGTATCGGTGAGGTAGGTATCATATCGCTATCCAATTGAACTTTAATAGAAAATATCCGGGAGTATGCGTTTCTGTAAATTGTGTTCGAGATTTAGTAAGGAAGTTTGATAAAAGAAATGCCAGCTTTCATAGAACCTTTTTACGCCGCTAGTATCCAAAAATCTGGAAGACAGAACTTGAATGATTTGTAGGGTACCTACGACTTTGGCATTGATATTTTTATAGCAACAATGTGCCAAAAAATATTCAGTACTCCACTACAGTGTTTACGATCTGACGATATTGAAAGTAGAATGGAAAGACGTAAACTAGGTAAGCTCGACTCCATAAAGGTACGGTCTATCTACAGCGATTAGTCGACACGACTAGACGAAGCTGTAAGTCTCATTGGTTGCTGATTATGTGTGTGCACATGAGTGGTCTGTTTTCTGCGACAAGTAGTAGATTGTGTGCCGTCGTTGCGGACACACGTATTCTTGAATCGTTGTCCGTAAGGTTATAAAGTATCTGAAATTCATTAAAAAGTAGGTCATTTAGCAGGTGTACGTAGCACCTTGCAAAGAATGGCCGCGTTTTGTGCACAGTGTTAGAAATCAAAGGACGGGAAAAAATATCTATACTGCAATGGGTTTTGTGAAAAGGCTTTTCATCAAAGCTGTGCAAATTTGACCGATATAGCTTTCAGGGTAATTACAGAAAAAATAATGTTCTATGGTCCGGTGAAGAATGTGGCATTGGAAAAAGGTGCTCTATTAAGAAAATCTTTGCTGACTATGAAGATATTAAGGACACTCGAAGAGCTAAGCAAGTCGAAGACAACCCGTCGTATGCAGACAAAGCTACGTTTAAGAAGAGTGAACCGGTTTTAGTTATAAAACCAAAAAATGAGGGTCAAACAAGCTCAGCGACAAGGGAAGAAGTAAAGAAATTAATAGATCCAACACAAATTGAGATAGCAGGATTAAAGTCCGCCAATAATGGAGGCGTTATTATTGAGTGTAGAAACAAAGAATCAATATCCAAGTTAAAACAAGAAGCGCACTCAAAGATGGGAGAGAAATACAATATAAATGAACCAAGAAAGCGTGATTCACGTGCTAAAATCGTTGGAATGAGGGAGGAAATGAATGCAGCAGAGTTATCAAGCAAATTATTGGCTCAAAATAAATTTCTTGATAAACAAACATCTAAATTGAATATCGTTCACGTAGGTAGGATGAAATCAATTAAAAATCACCGAAATATGTTCTTTGCCTATGCGGAAGTGGATAGTCAAAGTTATAAAAACTTATTGGAAATCAATAAAGTTAATACAGGATGGGATATATGCCGAGTTTTTGATGCAGTGCTGTGGTTACAATCACAAAGCGAAGGATTGTAAAAAGGAAATACAGTGTCCTAAGTGTGCAGGACCTCACAATTTGCAGCAGTGTAAAGCCGAGAAGGATCACTTCGAATGTATCAACTGTAAACAAGCTGTCAGTAAGTTAAATTTCAGGATCGACATTAGGCATGCATCGTGGGATACTGAATGTCCAGTCTATAAATGAAATATGGAAATTGAACGTAACAAAATTAATTTTTTAGAATAAACATATACACAAAAAAGTGCAATAGAATATTCTATTTTAATACCCAAAGTTTACTCGCGAATTTTGACCATTTTGAAATTTTAATGAAAACCTACAGTCCGTATATAGTAATGAAAAGTGAAACTTGTGTTACGGCAGATATCAATCTGAAATCCAAATGAAGAGTTATGCAGTCCTACGATGTGATTCTTACAGCAGACATAACGGCGGTGTAATAATGTACATTAAAAACGGAATTATATTTAGTGAACTTTCTAATGTAGTATTAAATAATAATGTTTGCTTATTAAGCATAAAAATTTCTAAAAGTTTTGATAAAGGTATAGCCGTAGTGCGAGTGATTCAGACTTTTTTGAAACGTGGTGCGACGAAAACCTTACAGGCGAAGATGTATGCACCATTGCAGGGGATTTCAATATTGACATGATGAAGGATTTCACGTACAGCAGGAAATTAATGAATATAATCGTTAGTAATGGTATGAAACAAATTGTAAATTTTCACACACGAATAACGGAAACTTCCAAGTCGCTTATTGACCT
>SMLS01043826.1:0-10260 GCA_004785975.1 Popillia japonica | reverse complement strand
CTATATACGAAAAATTCTGAATTATGCATCGCTATGTGTGCAAATTCATGTAGTTTTAGTTGCATATCGATTCAAAACTTGTCGCGCTTCGATTCGCAATTAATTTGAAAAAGATGGTACATGATATACCTCAATCTGCAGACGCTAGTGGTACAGCACAGGTTGTACACGCATGAAAATATTCCAAAACAACAATTTTATTATCTCATCGCCCGTAATCGGTTTTGGAACTGTCTTCTTGACTTGAATACCAAAGCGAATAAAATTTGATTCTATTCGTTTGAATTTAGCTTTATTCATTGGAGATAAGTTAAAAACTGGACATGTCCTTCCAATAATTTGAAGAGGCTCACCATGAATATAAAATAAATTCAAAATATCAAATTCAAATAATATTAAATATAAATATTTAATTCTTCTTGCATATTTGTGAACAACTTAAAATCAGTTAAACACGGAATAAAGTTTGTGGCAATTTTGACCGATCAGATTTGCTTTTCATGGCTTACTACCACGATTTTCCTTGGCAATGGTCAGTGTAGAAAATAATCATTGATAACTCTAAAACTATGACATAGGGACACCTACAGCGGTTCGATGCAAAATGTTTATCTACTTATGTATGGTGTATTCACATACAGGATGTTCCATTAAAAAAAATCGATTTTTCCTGATTTGAGAATTACTTAAATAATTATTAAATTCGGAAAACCCTGAGATTTATTAACTGTTTAGACGTTAAACCGTCTCTTCTACCTTCGCCGCCTCCAGCAGAAATATGAAGCAATTCGGTTCATTCACGCCTGAGATATGTAATTAGGAAAGGAAAAAGTAAAAAAAATCACAAAAATCAAAATAATTCAAAAGCGATTAATGTTTGACATAAGGAACCTTAATACAAAATGTTATAACATCTCATAAGAAATCTAAAAAAGCAATAAAAAATATGACATTCGATTTGAAATATCAAAGTTGGTTTATTAAAGCTTAGTTATTTATTCTGTTCTCTTATTTTGTTCTTTTGTTCTTTCTTTTTTTCTTTTTTATTATCAATTTCTCTTTTCTGACTGGTTTGTATGCACATTTTTATAGCTCTCTGGCAGGTCCCATATGACAATTGTATTTGTTGTGAAAACTTACGAATCGATTTCTTAGGTGATTGAGTTATTCGTTCCTCAACATCTGCTATATTTTCAACTGTTCGCTTTAGTGGTTTAGCGATACCTGATTTTCGGAACACAGACTCTGTTTCACGGAATTTAGCTACTGACTCTGTCATATGTCATAATTTGGAAGTATGCCCGAAACTCTTGGATAGAAGGCTGCAAAGAGTAGGTACGACCATACTCCATTTTCTATTTTTAGACCATTTCTAAAGTATGATTCGATCAGAAAAACTTTGATTTATTGTAAACATTTTTAAGTGTCAAATAACAAATACGTTAATGGCAGATGTATTTTATTTGTCGCATAGACGTCGTATATGTAGAACGACATTTGTCAGCTAGAGATGTAGTCTGCGATGCTACTTTTTGTTATTATATATTCGTCAGAAAATATAAGCTTATGTAAGTTTCAGTTTTCTAACATTAGTGCTCTCAAAAATAAGCGGAACAGTAAACGCCCTGCCTCGTCAATTTGTTCTAAAGTATTGCGTAATTTGGCATTGTATGAATATATTCTATTTTCTTTATAAATTCTTCGGAAATGTCAGTTATTTATGATCGTATTTATGCTACGGTGGCTTAGAGAAATCGTGAGAGCTTCGAATATTGAATATAAGGCAACTTGCATCATTTCATTGTACGTTTTCTTTTCTTGCTTTTTACAGGACACACTTCCTGTTGTAAGGAATCTCTTTATTAAACGTCAGACAGTACTTTTGATAATTGGCGCATTTGAATATTTTCTACGAAATAGCCGTATTTATGAATTTGTCGCCGGTTCGATAACTTTGAATCAAAGAAATTCTTTCCTCTAACATTATCATTGTTTGTATAAAACAGTTTAAAAAACAGATTACGACTGATGAACTATTATTTGACGTACAAGCTTGACAGATTACTATCGTTAGGGAAATAATATTGTTATTCCATGGGACTCTCAAAAATGAATGAATTAGCAAGAGATTTCATAAAAGATGGATAGCCGATCATTCCAAAAATTTACCTAATTACGAGAAAAGCTTTTCATTCTGGTTCACGCCTTATTGTTGTTACATTGGCTTAAGTAAATGTTTTAATTTTATATTATTTAATTAGTCAATTGTAACTGTTAAGCCTATAAATTGCTTTACATCAGAATTACGTTTGGAATGTATGTATTTATTCATAATACAAAAAGAATATCGAAAAACAATTAATGTTAATGATTTCATCAAAGTTTGACCGATTGTTAAAATTTGCATATAGCCATAGGTCTTCATTCTTTAGCAATATTTTAACGTATATGAACGGAAAAGCTACTTCAGCTGCAACGAGTTTGCAATAGTTTTACCTTCACTGTCAAGGCCGACTTGTTTTTCAAACAATAAAAATATGCTAGAAATTAATCTTTAACGAACTTCAAAAAATGATATTTTAAATCGAAAATCATTTCTCATTTACGTATATGAGTGGTTTCACCTTTCCGAGAACACATTGTGTATATGTATAGATCACACACACATGTATACTCGGTGACAACTGAGCAATCGGATATAATCGGAGAATGACGACAAATATTTAAGAACGCAAAACTCCATTTTAATAACTTTAGTCTAAACGCACTTTAAATATAATTTTCAACCCCGTTGAATGATCTGGACTCCTATGGCTGTTATAGAAATCTTAAATAAAAAGTTATTAGTTTCAAAGTTTTGCTCATTTGAATATTTTAATTTTGGTTTGTTTTTTAATAAATGTTTAAAATCCATTTTCATCATCTCCTATAGTCATTTTTCAAACTCTACGAAAAATTCGCCGCCTACGTGTCGTTCCATAAGCTTGAACTTGTGAGAATAATGTCTTACGTGTATCTTTCTATTTTGCCTTTTTTTATTTTATTCTTAAATTAAAGTCTAAGTTGCTGCAATTTAAACAGTTGAATGGCAAGATATAGACGTAAACACTACCATGTCATTCAACATACCGTTCCATTTACAATTTTTATCAGAATGACTACGAGAGTCTAAATGATTCAACAACCTCTTTCAAATTTATATTCTAAAGTACGTCCGCCCTCGACTCTTCATTCCGGGTCGATTGCTCGTTTTTCTCAACAACAGAGACCAACTTTATTACTTCATTTAAATTTACTTCTACCTATATAGTTTTTAAGTAATGAGAAAAATATTACCTTATAGAAGTATCTATTAAGGTGAATTGATAGAAACCAAAGAATAGTTCCATATACATACTACATAACTAGTTGATTAATGTTCATTGGGTACCATATAATTTTCCATGTTAAGTCCACTATCTTAGTATTATGTTATTAATAAAATTCGTAGTTTATGAAAATAGTTCGTGCATTTTTACCTTTCCAAACAATGTATGATCAGTAGAAATTGGGACATTAAGGTCGAATTATTAACTGTAGTTAGATATTAGTTTTCGACAGCAATTTTACTTCTCAAATAATTTTACAAATTGCAATAACTATTGTAAAATGTGTTTAATAGTGCTGCAAACGAACTATGTCTCAGTTGTTATTATAAAATATAAAAAAAATTATCGAAAACAAAAACAAAATCAAGTTGGCGGAATATTTCAGAAATATGCAATTTAGAAATAGGTGTTTACAAAATTTAAAATTCAAACCCCACAAAAAAATAGAATTTTAACTTGTAGAAGGAAAAGCGTAAACAGATTGCAAAAAACGGAAAAGTTGCAAATAATTCATAACAATTGTGTATGTATGTATGTATAAAATTACGTTATTTGTTAATATTATTGGAAACTATATTAGTATCTTGCATACTAGACTTACATAATTTTGTTACAGACTGTATATTTTCATAATAATATAAATATTATCTAGGTAGCTGTAAGCACCATAAAAACATCATAATTTACAAGATTAAACTGGATTTTATTATTACTAACTTCGTCAATTTCAACATAACATGCGTAATAAAAATTACACCAAAATAAAAAAAAAGTGTAAATGCAAGCCAAAATAATTACAGAAAATGTATCTTTGTAAAGATAATTCTTGCAGCAAATACTTATTTTGTCAAACTTTTAGAAACTGTAGTATGAAGGCTTTCTTCAAATTTATATCTGTAATTATTTTACAAACTTTCAACAAAGTAATAAAAGAAAATCTGTTGTTTATTATTAGTTTAAACGAAGGCAATGTTTAGCAACTATATGTATAGGAAATACGTATCCGTAAACGCATGTCTACAGTGGGTATCGCTACTAAACGAACCCTTACACGAAATAAAACACAAATCAATTATCATTTACCAGTAGTAACATAATATGTAATATAATATTATTCAAACATTTAATTCAGTTCTTAATTACATACATATGTACACCACTACCAGATTGAAATTGGATAGGGAATGAATGCGTCCGACCAAAAAATAGTTGGGTTAAATGTAGTAATACAGATTTACACCCACGGACTTTAGTTATGTCCGGACGAGACCGGACATATCTAAAGTCCGTGATAAAGAGTAGTATTAGCACCATCGGCTGGTAAAATTATGACAAAAGCAACCAACATTATAAAAGATAGTTAAAATAATAATAATAATTCATACCTTTACATTTTTTAAATCATCGTTTGATTTTTTGGCTGCCATCATAAATTGTAGAGATACCTGTAATTCAAATTGTCTATTTGACTTATGATGATTTATAAATAACAGTTCGGAGATTAATCTCTAAGCTCAGACGTGACTTGTAACGACAGAGATTATAGATGTGTCGTTCATGGCCTACCTAGGATGACAATTTTGTGGCTCGCTTGATATAATTGTGTATAAATAGAAATTACTGAAGCTACATAAATAAATATGATTAATTTGCTCTGTTCTACCGATTAAACATGGAAGGTGATCATTAGAACTGACAAATAACGCCAACAATAACAGATTTCTACAAGAAAATCTGTCATGTTTCAAAAATTTGTAAGACCTTTTTTAGAGAACATAAAATCCTCTACAAAAAATACCGCAACAATAAGATTCTTACTGTTGTAGTTTTCGAGTTCTGCTTATTAGAAACGTGCGAACTATTAGTGCTATTTGCCAGCTCTACCGATTATATTATATGTATATTTGTATTTCAATATAGTTTACGTTGGAGAACCTGAGCTATTGAAATAGGCAAGTGCAGATAACTCACCTTGTTCGCATTGCATGGTATCGTATATTTGTATACATACTAAATAGGTTTTAAAGTAGCCGAATATGCAGTAATTATTGTCGTTGTCGACAGCAAGCTATCTGTGTACGGCCTTGCGTGCAGGAGAGGGTAGCATTAGCTTCGGCATACATCGTATCCTAAGACTGTGACAGGACTGTCCAAGCAATAACAAGGCCTGGTGTACATCACGGACGGATATGTCCGGTCTCAACCGGACATAACTAAAGTCCGTGAGTGTACATCTGTATTACGAATTTAACTCAACTATTTTTTGGTCGGACACAATCATTCCCTCTCCAATTGCAATCTGGTAGTGGTGTACATATGCAATCAAAAGAACTGAACTAAATGTTTGAATAATATTATATTACATATTATGTTCCTACTGGTTAATGATAATTGATTGGTGTTTATCTTTTGACACACGTTTAGAAAATTTGCGGAAAATTTATAACAAACATTGAAGTTTGACACAACAAGCAAATATAATTTGTTGCAAACGTACTACAAGAAACACAAATTTAATGAAAGGCAGATTTACTGCAAATATGTATTCGTGCATAGTAGTGGATAGTAATATAATTGTAGTTATAACAAATTCCACCAAATCTTGCCCTATGAGCGGCATAATAACACGATTAACAGGCAGAGCAAGCGAATTTCTAAGAAAAAACATGGAATTATATTTAATTACTAACTTGTCCTGATTTCTACGACTGTACACATACATATTTACGATGTTTAGATTTGCAGATAGCTACATAAGTTTAGAATTAATTTTACATATTGTATGTGATCTTTCTTGTTTCTTATATAGACTTGAATATACCAACAACTTTCATATTTAGTATTTGTAAATAAAGTCCAAAACTTGATCATCAAAAAACACTGTATTTAGGTCTACTATTTCCTTAATAGTAAATATCGCCATTATTCTTATCTCTATTGAATTATTCTTAATCAAATGCTTGAATAATGAAGGCTATATTTTCTAACCACTACATAGAGGTGTTAATATAATAATAAAGCAATATAAATAAGGTACCTTTTTGAAAGTGTAATAGTAAACAAATGACCACTAAATATTTTTGTAACAAGAATGAGCAATTGACAAACAAAGAATAAGTGTTTGAGTATAAGTTTAAACTAGCTAATACCAATTAACATTTTTGTTTATATAGTCGAAGCCGCCCACAGCAAAATTAGTGTGTAGAGAATTTTGACTAGCGTTGCTTAGCGACTACAACGTGTATAGAACAAGAGACTGCGGTATGGTCCAAATATATAACGTTTCATTGTAAATAAGGTGATAGTTCAAACAGTTTAAATAAAATTAACAAGTAAACACAAAGAATAAGTGTAACATGTACGCATTTGTTTGACAAATAACATATCAGACTAAAAATTTCAAATTCATCTTTGCTTCTTCGAAAATGAAATTGATAGCTTAATTATATTTGTGCTAAACCAAAATAACTTTTATAAAATTTTATATCTAGATTAGTGCCCTTTTTGACCTAATCATGAGGTATCGCCTATTAGAATTAGGCCATCAATATATTCATTGACGCAAAATAGTATGTAAGTAAGAATACACAACAAAATACATAATTTTCTTTTTATAAAATTTGTTTGAAAGATGCAGTCAGATACATTACAGTGAATATCTTATAGCTCATAAAAGTATATTTTGACTGGAGCGTTGTACTGTTGCCGATCCACACGCACCACTTGTCAGACGGGTATATAATTGTTTTCATGGATCGTATGGATCTGTAAACAAAAAAATGTGATGCACATCAAGCAATATGGTAAGCAAACGCTCCAGACAAAGTGTACCTTAGCCAACATTTTTCATAGTCCAGGTATATTGAAATTACAATTAGTATATTGTCCATTATTGCGTCGATAATGCGTATCTATTAATTAGAAAATCCATGTAGCAAAGGAACTAATTTAAAAAATTCCGGATACTTGTTATTCATAACGTTTATTGTGTAAATAACGTTTTAATTACATTATAGCAATAGTTGGTATTATAAAATGCACCTATAAACAAAAGAAATGATCTTTAGTAGAATTTTGCCATATATAGGTACCTAAATTTACTGAAACACATTATACAGGGTGTATTTGAAATAAAAGTAAAAAATATTAAGAATGGTAAGATACAATTATGTACTTAGAATATAATCCAAAAAATTTTTGTTCAATTACGACGCGAATGCCAAAATTAAAATCTCCCTAATAAATTGTAGTATGCGCCGCCTATTGTATCGAGAATGTCGACCTCAATCAATCTAACGTAAGAGATCGCTAAAACAACTGCGGATGTTATAAAAACTACAAGATAACACTGATGTGTCCGTTTTTTGAAATAGCTTTGAATGAAGTGTTCAATAATGCACACATTAAATATCGCCTGTCAGTGCACATGCCCTTCGGTATGTTCGTTCGAAAATATTCGACAGTGGCGCGACAAATATTTTATAAATATGTATCTTTGTCATTTTTTTCTCGCATCTGGAAAGGAATTTGTGCAACATATTTTGGATTTAAGTTTAATAAAATAATATCTTTCCATTTTTCATAGTCTTTACTTTTATTTCAAATACACCCTGTATACAGTACTTAATGTACATAAAATAATTATTAATATTGTATTTTTATCACGTAAATTTCGAAAATATATATACAAATGTATTTTAGGCTATGTTTGAATTGCTTTTATGTATCGTAATACAAAACTTATCTTCTAATCGTCAAAGATTTTTATATTTAACATGTGCGAATTCACTACAGAGTCAGTTCTTACTAATTCTATTAAAGCATTTCTAACATAGTAATATTTAACTTTCCCAAACTAACCAGCATAAAAATAGTATAGGTAATTTATGTAGTTTTTTCCATATTTCGTATTTAACCATTTACTCAGCTGATATTAGCTTTTATTTGAGTAATTTATTGAATATTTGTATTATTTACTAAAATAATTAGGTTTATTTAATAAATATATTTTTACTATTAAAAAATGCGTTCGTCTGTATCCTTTCTATAATAAACATACAGTTGTTGGCTAAATTATGACCACAATACTATAGATCGTCTCAATCTCGGTATGCAGTATGGGATGTAATAGCTGCAATGCTTTCCACAGTAAAATCACTACAAACGGTAAATATGTTTACAAATGAAACAGCTCATACGACTGCACTTCCATTTCCCACAGAAATTTATTCATCTCAATTTGATTTATGTAGATTGTTTTCAATTAGATTTACTTCACATTTCTCAGCCTCTATAGATACATAATCTGTGACATTTAAATATTAGAGACGTATTTTGACGTTCTGTTGTTCTTCTTAACATCAGTATCAGTAAATATTTATTATGCCCTGTACCGTAAATAACAATCTTCGTGCGTTCATAATGTCTATATGAATCCTTCAAGGTTCTAACTACAACTTTACCTTCACTAAGGCTCCTTCTGATCAAATTGCCTTTTCCAAATCGGTTATACTATACCTACATTCGAATTGATTCAGCCGATATCAGTTTGCTATCATTAAAAAGATCTTTTTCACAAAGTTTCTCGTTGCACTGCATTAAAAATAAAGAATCAAACCTCAATTATGTACGCTCACTTTTAATAAAGAAGCAAGTCACATACTTACTGCAAATGATAAATTATGTACTTCAAAAATATTTCTATCTGAATAGTACGAAACAAAGTTATTGTGTAATGTTTGCAAGAGGAAACACTTTCAGTGTACCATTTGTAAAGTTTTTCCTGCGGTTCTGTTCTACAACGTTGCTCTTTTTTATACAGCGAACTCACTACATATGTATATTAAAATATATTTTCAATAAAAGGTTTGTATATAGTATTTTGTAAATTTAAAGATTCTTCAAGAAAATTCAAATATATAGCACTATTTGGGCAAATTTAATTAAATAGTCGAAGTAATTTATTTAGTAGAAGATTGCAAAATTGATATTGTTGTTAGTTAGATGACAGTCAGTAAAAAGTAAAGAAAATTTACTATAAACAATCATTCCCTTCAAAGGCTTCTGAATATAGTTAATGATTTTCATATTGTGAGAAATCAAGTCTACAACGTAGAAAATTGGTGCTTATTAATTCTGGTCTATTCGAAATGCACAGAAAGAAGCTACAATTTGCTGTCATTATAGAATTGATTTGTGACCACATTAGCCTAGCGATTGTTAATATCTCGTTACTTGCAAGACTAGTCAAGCATCTAAATAAACAAAAATATATTGCACTATAGATTGTCTCAACCTCCGTATGCAGTATGGGATGTAATAGCAACTATGCGTATCTTACTATATAGTTACTTGTCATTAACGCTATCCTTCCTTCCGGTCGCCATGTTGCAACGTTGCTGTCAATCGTCAGTTTCGCCATATTTTTAGTTTAGTTTAGTTTTTAGTAGTTTAGTTAGTTTGTAGTACTTACAAATAATTCTTTCAAGAATGCTTCTATCTATTTTGAACGTGCACAAGGTAAAATTCTTTTTTTCTATTAGCATAATTTTGATAACCTATATATTTAATGACAGTTTTCATGGTATTTATGGAGCCTATATGGAGAAAACGATATAAGAGAGAAAAATTTAAGCTTAAGGATGAGTAAGTACATGATTGCAACTGTTTTCAATTATTGCCATAGTTATGTAAAAACATTTAAACTAAATGGTGTATGGTCAATAAAATTCACTGTTGTCACTTAACTAACTTTATTTTAACTTCTAAAATGATTTTAAGAACATATGTATACGGATTACAGACCTCTAGCTCTGAATAGTCTCTGTGTAGAATTGAATAAAATGAATGAATGTATGTATCTTGAGATGCAGTACCATCCCCTATATAACTC
>SMLS01043797.1:0-16190 GCA_004785975.1 Popillia japonica | reverse complement strand
TTGCTATTATATTACATTTGCTTGATTATTCTCATTGCGCAGTTAAATCTATCAGTACAGAATTTTAGAACTAAAATAGCGTTTTACAAATTCTCTTCTTCGAGTTTCTTCAGCATTCTACGCTTTCATTTTTAAAAATTTTCTTTTAAATGTAGGTACATATGTACCTACATAATATGTTGCTGAATGTCATTTTACCCAGACATTCATAAAAAACGTCACATGTTCACCAATAAAAGTTTAGGTGTGTTATACAACATCCAACCCTATATTCCTCTTATAAATTTATGTGTGTGTGCATGTTACGTGATCGAGAGAACTGAACTAATTTATTACTCACGTGGACGTTTAATAAATGACACCACAGACGCTTCTTTCACAGAGACCTTTTTCTTGGGTACAGGATCTACACTAACGTAACTGACTCTACGGAGCTGTTAAAACCGACTATACAGTGTTGCTACTTTTCGTTTGTAATAAATAGAAAGACAAGCACTTGGTAACTCAGGAATTTATACAATATGCATATTAGCAATATGCATATTAGGATACAGCTATTAATATTTTTCAGCACCAAAGGAATATGGATATTACTTTTTTTGCCAGGGAAAATGCTTAATGCACTCCAATCGCTTAGGTTCTACGTATACCGACTTGGGGGTGTGGGATTCATTGCCGAAAGAGTCTACCCACGAAAACCCCTCAATCCCCTCTGTAGTAGTATCTGGAACCATTTGTGATACAACATCAGATACTACCGGTATGCCCGTATTCCATCCTATAAGTATATGCTTTCTAGCTCTCTCATGGATTTGCTCTTTGTTCTTCGCCATTATGTCATTCACCATTTTATGAATGGTTCGCCATATCTTTGAATTGGACAGCATCGTTGGTATCACTGTATCTGGGGATACTTCACATTCTAGTACACCAAAAGTGCTTACGCAGACTTCCGTCCACCGGGCGCACTCGAAGATTATGTGTTCAACAGTGTCGTCTATGCTACAATACATACATACATTGATCGGTGGTGCCTCTGTTGTTGAGTTTTGCAAAAGCGCGGTAGAGTCCATGGCATGTCAAAACTTGCGTCAAGAAGTAGTCCCTCATCCATTTGGGAATATCTCTTATTGGTCTCTTAATCCACAACGCCTTGGTCTCCCGCTCCCATTTGTTTTGCCACTCGCTTAACGTTGTAGCGGCTTGTATTCTCGCTAATTTACGATCTTCGTTGTCGTAGAAGTACTTTCTCTCGTTTAACTGGAGTTCTATTGGGGCTACGGCCGTCATCACCTGCAGCGCCGCTATGGATACCGTCCCATATGAGGATGCTACACGAAGTAACATATTTCTCTGCGTTCTCTCCGTCATTCGCTGATACTCATTGATATGCGTTGCCTTCCACCATATAGGGGCTGCGTACAGAATCATGTTGGAGACGGCACAGCACAGCTCTTTTGTAGCTACTAGTACCCTTCATGTTCGACATGAGCTAGATGAGCCTGGACACTTTCTTTTCGGCAGTACAAGTTACTTTGCTCATATGGGATCCAAACGATCCTCCTTCATCCAGTGGAACGCCTAAGTACGTTGTTACCCTAGTGGGTTTAATGTCGATCCCGATCAAAGTGAAGAAGACGTGGTCCCTTTTTCTTTTTGCTCTCATATTCGGTGCTCCGGTTTTATTCGCCGCCTCCTCCACTCTACGCTCGCTCATCTACGCAGCCAGCGATTTCAAACATATAGTGCTCTTCAAATCCAAATGCGAAATATGATTTTCTAGGTTGGACTCATATTCGATTTTCTTGATAAAGCACTACCTGAACGACATTTCTGTTATTAACTTTTATAAAATTTCTTGCCATTCAGCATTTCACGGATCTTACAAAATTAGAAACTGCAGTAGTAACAGAATTATGTATTCTAAGAGATAATTTGTGTCATATTCAATGTGGTTGCCTTGCAGAATTTTTTTTTATAAAAACAGGGTACTTTGAAGATATGCCCAAGAGTACACGGATTCCAAAAGTTAAGAATATTCACGAAAGGTATGTAAATATACTGTCCTTGCAAAATCGCTAAAATCCAGGAGTTTCAGTGGCTGCTTTGTGGATGTGTTGTAATTTGTAAACCACTAATTAATAAAAACATTTACGGTATGTAAGAGAATACTAAGGTGGGATTGCCTAAATGTGGAACCGCGTGTTGTATAGCAATGAATCAAAATTCATTCCGGTAGTAGAAGGCACCAGTATCTCCGTCAAAGAAAAGGAGAAGCGTACAACCCGGAATATTTACAACCCACAGCAAAACACGGTGGTAGGTCTGAGTTGATGCGAGGTTGCATTTCGGCAAGTCAACCGAGGAATTCAATAATAATTAACGAAAAAGTAAGTGAGGGAGTATGCTCTACCTTTTGGACGACAATTTTACGTTCCAACACGATAATAAGCCGAAATATGTCTCGGGAGTTGTAAAAATTTGCTGGCAAGAACTTACCTAGGAAGGAGTCCTGGAAGTTACGACATGGCCGCCACAAGGCACCAACTTAAATATTATTGAAAGTATGGGAGTGTCTGCATCGAAAGAAGAATGAAAGGTATTCAAAAAATGTCCATGAATGCATTAGGTATATCAAGAAGAGTGGGCAAGCATCCTGAATGAATTGATTTTAATATTTTAGCAATCTGTGTAGCGCAGTGCCTAGCGCGTTCGCTTCACAGTCTGGTGGTATCGGATTCGGACCCCGGTGCGTTCTTTCTGAATTTGGTTTTCTGTAGTTTCCCAAATTCCACGGCAAATGCGGAAAGATAACATCTTAAGTTGGTCTATAGCCGCAGGCGTAATAATAACTCATAGCCAGCCGATGCCCCCTGTAATTGGCGCAAGCTGTTGGGAGAAGCTAAGGCATGGATTATTATTATTATTATTATTATTATTATTATTAATCTAACTCAAAATTAACAATTACTGCTGTTCGTAAAGTAAGGGAGGCCATACATACATTAGTTATCCTATTATATTTGAACTAAGCATTTATTATCCTCTATAATGTTTGTAACTTCAATAAATGTAATTAATGCCAACCAATGTTTGAATTTATTTTAATTATTTTTGTATTCCATTAATATGCTGCTGGTCTAAAACATATTCACGCTGCAGTATATCTAAATACAGTGAAATATTTGCGTGATACCCGCAATGGAACCGCACTCAAAATATAAATACGATTCTCACAAATACATGCAGTAGTAACAACATGTTTTTTGAATTACTTTATTGTATAATTCGTTCCTGGATTAGATRCATATGTTTGACCTTATTGGCATATATATTAGYTGCAGTTGTAAAACAGAAAAGGTGTGCAAATACATAGAATATCCAATTAATGGAAAGTTGCGATACGATCTGCATGTATAAGTTTTGGCGGCGGAGCCGGATATTAATTGCTGTAATTGAAACATTTCGTGTTTCTCTCGGCATCGAATTCAATCATAATTTGGGAATACTCCGGCAGAGTAATAATATCTACAGGAAGCTAATTTTAATTTGAATTTTATCGTGCTCGATAGAGCTGCCTATCATTTGTATTGGAAATGGTATCGTTACGGTTGTAATTGCGAGAATAGGAATCTGATAACACAGTCTGCTAATCCAGTAACGAGTTCTCGCTGCGCTTGTTACATTTAACGCAAATATTCGCCGTTAAATGTGATATATCTCTACTGCTGGCAGGAGGTAGTTTGAAATACGATGAAATCATGTTTGTAGGAGTCGGTAAGATAACTTGACGTAACAGTTGAGCTCTGATTAATTTAAGATCTTCAATCCGTCCAAACACACAACTTTTTATTTCTGTAGTAAACTACATAGTTAGAAAAGAGTTCCGTGCTTTGCAACTCTATCAACGACTGCGGCGCTGCTCTTCTCAGTATACTCACTGATTGATTACTTGATTTATATCTACACGACCGCTTGTTGCTTGTCTAGTAATAAATACAAACACAAATAATTATGAACTTTGAGGTTCTTCCTTTATTGATAAAGAAATTGTACAAAAGCAGCTTTTACCGTCAAGGAAACTGATGCCAATTAGGAATTGTAGTATATACTGCTGTGTCATAATAATTTTACTTAAACTGATGCTTCACTTGTATCTTGTGTGTAGTCGTCAGCTAAATATTGCACACAAATGAGCGCCTAAACACTGTCGAAATTTCATTTAATGGTTGTATTTATATTTCTACGTTACAACATATTATGTTGTCGTACAAAAATAATATACATATGTAATGTAAAAGTAATATATCTAATTAAGACAAAGTCATCTTTAGTGTAGAACGAGTTTATCATATAATGAATATTTTATTAGCAAAACTCGTATAAAAAACTTATACCCACAGCAACATGGTTCGTTATTAATTCATATTTTAATTTCAGGATGAGAATGCAGAAAACAAATCTTCCCCAAAGGGATGGCCGCTGTGCCTTGGAGACTCAGGTATAATCGTCCACTTAGGACCGCTTGACCCTACCGTCGTAAGAAACCGTGATTGCTATGTGTGCGTGAGGAACCGCAGCTTATTCGGTCTAGAGTTGGCTCTTATCTGGCGGAGGTCCGGTCAAATGAGCTGCCATACGCTGGCCAAATTCACGCATCCCTTTAATAAAGACGACGACCGCGGAGTAGAGATCATGTGCTCGAAGATTAATACCACCATCGATTTAGAATTGTACTCGATGGACGACTCGGATGGAAGCGAGCTGCCGGAGCTCTTGCAAAATCTACTCGTCTCGATCGAACATGTGATACAAAGAGTGCCTCTGGACGAACTAACGTTTCCGTGTCCGCAGTGTTGTCAATACATACCGCTGGACAGACAGGAAGATAACTTTGATTGCGTCGCGTGCAGTTGTCAGTGTTCCTGTCGGTTGCCGGACAGCGTTATCCTCAAGAAAGACACGTCAATTCAAACTAGTCCGATGTTCGAGTACGCTGGTTCCATACCCCACATAGATAGCGATGAGGATGAAGACAAGAGTTCTTACAAATCTGGTAAGTCTCATATATGTCATCATACATACAATATCTATAATTTCATGCAGAATAGCTACGATAATAAGATTGAGAAATTTTAAAATCTACTATAGCCTATTAAAATAATATACAAGGTGATGTATCCACATTAGGAACTAAAATACAACGTTAATACTTAAAAATAATAAAGGATACGGATTATCGTAAAGAGATTACAATTCTTCCTCATTTTGTTCCAAATTTGTTACATCTTCTATTTAAATAAAGTTGAAGCAAGTACCATGACTAATTATCAGATTTTTCTCTTAACAAGCTCTCGAATTAAACGTTAAGTGAATTGGAAATCGTCAACTGTTAACGTTTAAATCAGTTTGCCGATTTGAAGAAAGGGTCAGTACTGTAAATCGGTAATAATTAAGAATAATTGTACTCTTTAATATCATAATATCCATGTACAAAAGGAATGAGGTTCATCATAAGTTTCATTTGACGCAAACACATTCAGTTCACGTAAGGTCTAAAATTGAGAAAAACAATCTCTGTAACGAATATCAGGTCTAGAATTGAACATAACAACGTCAAGAACACGATCCCAGCTTCAGTTTCCAGAAAAAAATCTCAAATTACCTCAAATTTTGCCAAAGGATCTCCACAAGACAGAACCTGAAAGAAGCCGATTTAATATACGAAAATGTACCAGTAAAGGTTCTTAAATACGGGAAACACGAATATCACCTTTATTTTACAATCGAAAAATAGATTTTGAATTTTATTTTAAAATTTTTGACAATGATATTTCGATTCGTTTTGGTTTATGTAACGCCGTTGCAATTCCACCAATGGAACGTGGAGTTTTGTAGAAAAGTTGAACGATTGTGCAACAAAAAAAAAGAGCATTCTCATCTCAAACTTCGAAGCAGTCACCACGCTCGAATTTTCTCTGATTCGTATAACAAGTTAAACAAATCTTTACCTCGAAAATAATAGAGGTAACATAACCTGAAAAAAAACAGACGTCATGTGGTTTAAAGTTTTTTTTCATTTGTTACCTTGTAATTAAGAATTTATTTTTTTTTGTGTGTCTCTGGGTAAGATTGAGTCGTATAGCAACCTTTCTTCCCCGAGATGTTTAAAGTTTCCAAAATTAGTTTTAAACTGAAGAGAAATAAGCCGGTAAGAAATTTGGTGCTGATCAACGGGCTTTGTGTGTGTGGTTATTAGAGATTAGGTAAGAGAAAATGACAGATTATGTTTTTTACTGTAACTTGAAGTTGTATGTCGTACATAAGATTTGTGAACCCCCTCATCCAAAATAACCCTGGAGTATAAAAACAATAAACATTTTGCAATTCAGACAAGGTTTTACACACATTAAAAAAAGCTAGAGACCATATTCATGTTGCCTACTACAAATCTAGTACAATTTTGCGAATAAGAAAGAGAAAATTTAACTTATTGTTAGTTAGATTTCTGATTTTATTTTTCTAGATCTAAAATCTGTCTTTACGTTTCGGATAATTGTTTTTCCTATAGTGGACAAAAAGCTAAAGGACCTTGCAGTCCAGCCTTGGTGCAGTTGTAATTGTTACATCATGTGAGAGCAGAAGTAGCTGCGGTAGTGCTGAAAGTCTTGGAATGTTATCTCATGATTTAATTTATTTTTCAATGGTTTCTGGACAATTTTCTTCTCTGAAATTGTGGTTGTTTTCACATTACACCCAATAGACCATCAACAGCAGTCTTAAATCAATTAACGCCTGGACCAGATTTTAGAAGATAAAGACAATACTGATGAGAACTGAGAGGTTCAGTTTTATTTGAATGGAATTGTAGGAAAAACATGAGCGAGAAAATAGTTACTAGCAAACTTCCAAAACCGCAGGCAATGCACCAGTTGACTCTATATAGTAAAAAGATAATGGCTTCATGGGGAGTTATCAAGAGGCGAAAGTATCACCACGAAACTTGACAGATATAATACGCAAAACATGTGATTCCAAGAAGGAGGTACTGTAGTGTTTTTCACTAAGAGCGACGCATTCTGTTTTTTCAATTAAAAGAGTTGTGGGTTAGTTATGGCAATCATTTTTATTACAAATGAAAGTACAATCGATGCCATTATTTGTGGAATACGACATCGTCCAAATGTCCACCGCGAAAGCGCTGGCACGAGTGAATATGCTGGACCAAATTATCACACACAAATTGGCCGAAATACCACGAATTTCGCCTTCGATTTTGGTCTGCAGCGCTTCTTACATTGCTGGCTTGTTGGCATAGACCAGCCATTTAATGTAACCCCAAACAAAAAAAGTCTAAAGGGTTAAATCGCATGAACAAGGCGCCCATTCACTAGCACTAATGCATGAGATAACTCGCTCTCCGAACTTGGTTTTCAATAATTCGCTTGTATCGTATGCTGTATGGCAGGTGCTGTTGAAACCACACATTAACCAAATTCATTGCTTCGAGCTGGTCCCAAAAATACTCTGATATTATGGCCTGTAGCGAACGCCGTCGACGCGCTGTTTTCATCAAAAAAGCAGATTGGGCCGATGACGGTGCCGACATGAAAAACGTACCATACTGTTAATTTTTGTTGTGTCTCGTGCATTACTTAAAGCTGCTCACTCGTTCAAGTGCGACAATTTTGCTTGTCGACAAAGCCATTGACATTGACGAAAACATGTCGTCAGCTTGAATCTGGTCTGGAGCCCAATTAGCAAATGTGCGGCATTTAAACTGATCGGCTTCAGTTCGATTGAGTCAACGCAATCTTATACGGACGAATAGCCAAATCTTTCCGCAAAATTCGCCACAAACGGTCACACTGTTTGTTTAACGTCTGCGAGCGACGTGGAATCGACATCCTTGACTGTTCATGCACACTATCTCGAATGGCCACGAGATTATCTTCATTTCGCGAATTACGTCGTCGCATAGGTGGGGAGTGATTATGCAATGCATAAATTGTTGACGTGTGTATCTCTACATGATTAAATGGCATAGACTCACTTTCAAATTTTTATAGAATTGCGAAGCCAACTTTCCTCCTATTCGAGAAACGTTCAAAACAAAATGCGTCTCTCGTAATGAAAAACCCTTCACTAAAGGGCAATATGGCAATACCGCGCCGGTTTTTTCAAAACGATAATCTGTTGGTGTAATTCCAAAAGACATTTTGGTACAAATAATGGGGTGACTTACTCAAAGAAGGGTTAATAAAAAGGACACTTGAACAACAGCCTTTGCGACATATAAGTTATCCAGTTGTGTGATTTTAGTGGGCTTATTACATAATATCTGTATCAAACTTACTGATAAATTAAAGAAAAACTAATTGTGCATCATGTTGTATTTACCACAAGCTACTTATGTTGCAGACTCCAGCCACTATCACAAAATATCTTTGCGACTGTATGTACTTATACAGAATATCAGTATAAGGTATCCGTTTCCTTATTGCTGCACCTTCACATCACACGGCGATAGCATGTTCACACAACGAAGAACACTCCTCTAGTAAACTTAGCCGAAATTATAATTCCGTATTCATACACACACCGTTCATTAAAACTATGATGAAAACCATTATTAGTGGATATATAGATTTAATTAGAAAAAGGGTGTTTTTCTTCTGTGCAGAACACTGCTGCTACTGCATAATAATAATAATAATAATATATTTCTCCAGATAAGACGTACATACGCATAGGAGGCCTCAGTTACAATGACAGATAAGTATAAATAACAAACATAACATAATCACAGTACCTAACTACAAACTAAACTATTCGTTTAACGAATAGAAACAATTTTCTACTAGCAAGCATTTCAATGATTTTTTAAAGGCATTAATATTGTGAATATTTTTGATATCTTGCGGCAAAGCATTAAATATCTGAATGGCATAATATTTTGGGTTCTTTTCATACTTTGATGTATTGTGGCTCGGTATACTAAAATTATTGCACTTCCGAGTGATGTACCGGTGATATAAAAGAATTCCTTTCGGAAGGGTTATTGAATATATAAATTGCACATGAATAGGTATATGTAAATACTAGGAAATGTTAGTATCCTATGTTCAACAAATGCAGTTCGACAACTATCTGGAGATTTCATGTTATACATCAAGTATGTATTTTGTAGAAGACAGGGAAATGCTTTTGCTGAACAGTGAAGGTACTAGGTCTTAATTGTTTGGCACCAACACTTTTGACTATATAATCAAGTTTGGTTAGGAGTGGATAAGTCTTGCAAGGGTTAGAAGAAGCATATTCTGTTTTGTGGAGGAGCTAGCAACTAAGCATGAATTACCAACCACACAGATTGCTTTAAACATTATCGTCCCTTCGAACTTATAAACCTTATTACAATTTAATTAATCAAACGGTAATTAGATGATCCTAACTTAATGGGGTTAGCGGCCAAGCTCGTGAATTCTCACAAAGAAATAAGACTTATTTATCTTGTCCTTAAGCTTTCGAATTTTACAATATTTTTCATCAGAAAGTAGCTACAAAGTAATATAGGTACCAGACCCGCGAACAGCAAAAGTTACACATGAAAAACTTACGAATTAGAGTAAGGCACGAGCCATTGATACAATGTAATCAACAATAAAACCATCAAATTGCAGCAGTCAACCAAACTTGGATATAAAAATATTAACACGTAATTAAAACGCAATTAAAACATAGTTTATGACGTTAAAACAATTAAAACACATAATTGTCGTATGAGTATTCACAAGAACCACATGGTCATAAACGCGGAAAATTAGTTGTGCAAAGACAGCTTATGTGAAACCGGAAAATTTAATTAATTTTAGCTTTTCAGCGGAAGCAAACAGGTAGCTTTACAGCCAAGACGTACGCATAGAACAAATGCTGTGATTATTATTTATTATTCATGGAGTGAATTTGGGAGCTTACCTCTACATCCTAACGTAATACAACAATTGCCAAAACTCTGACTAGAGTTTCTAATATTTTGTCTACCAAAAATAGTTCAACTACTGGTACATCTATCTGAAGATAACAATTTTTGAGTTGTGCATTTATGGGATATGAAAGTAACAGAATATATGTGCCAGAAAATCTGGGAGGTCTTAAATACGTATAACGAAAAGCGACTTTTTACGTAATATCTGGTTATGGCATCTAGACACATTTCACTTTTTAACTCAAACGGTTCATGATGGATCCGGACATGTATACAGCGTAAAAGTTGTATGGAAGCGTTATGCCGCATGTACGTACTACCTAATTTGACAAAGGAAACGCTACAAATGTCAAGTGCAAGCTTTCTTTATCGAAGAAGAACGGCAGGATTGAAAGAATTCAGAACTCATTATTATTCCTGCTCACGAATCAGTTGTCATCCGATGTGTGACCGATTACTACTGTGATATTTTTTTTTCTTTCACTTCAGTCGATCGCTTCACTTCCTTCGAAACACGTTCAGTACACGAAAAGAGGAATTTATTTCGGCAACGTATGTATGTTGTATTTGCCCGTTGTGCCAGTTAAATTGTAGTAGTTCCGATGAACTTTTATATCCATATCAGAGAGTGAGTCTTCGATCTCGATTTCTTACGACCTTGTTTCGTCTATGGTAAAAAATCGAAGACCTCAGACTCACGATCTTTATAAAGAATAACGCACGCATTTCCCATTATGTTCAGATGAGCAGACGGTGACTTTCTTTCATCTACGTATGGAATAAGAAGAGCCGTCTGCCCTTCCTTGTTCGAACTTGGCGGCGCTCGGCGAATGTCTCTTTAACAATTTTAATTGAGTTCTTGCTTGCTCGCGTTAACTCTGGTCCAAATTTTTGTTGTAAGTTAATATTCTTATTGTATGTCAGACTATAGTAAATCAATTCAGGAACATTAGCATATAATTATATTAATTAATGCCAAGATAAACTAAACAGAAAGCGATATAATTGTCGGCGCCTTGTACGACTTTTGTCAGACTTGTTTTCGCGACCGGCTTAACATGTGTTAGTCCTCATTTCCTGTATTGTTAAAGCGTACAACGCTGAGTCTAATTATGCCACTGAAAATAAATAATTCTCGCTTGACGTAAAAGTAAACAATTCGATTATTTTAGAAGGCATACAATTATATTATGAAATCCGTATTGCAATAACATAAACATTAACAGAATATGTAGATGTTTTCCTACATTAAACAATGCGCATAATATTTCCTAACGATTACAATTATATGCTTGAAAACCGTTTAGCACCTAGCTTAACGTCACACGCTTTATTATTATTTGCTTAATATGGACTAATACTTTCTATTCTAATTGCTAGGAAGTAAATTGGCCTCGTATTTAAAGCCAGCACCAAGCTAGTGACACACATTTTCATGTTTATTCTAAGTATATACTTAGGACCACTTTGAATGATTACCACTACGTAGTAAAATTGAAATGTCTGCATTCTCATACTGTCAACTTTAATTAAGCACCATTAGTTTCCCATGCCCTTTAAAACGTACACTTCTTAGTTCGTATATATTGTCTTAGGTCTGTTATGGTAGTTTGTTGTGAGTTTACATGTAATAAAGATTTATCAGACTAGTATTCCCAGAAATTGAAGAACATGTAAAGTGGTTCCAGATTAACATTTTATTTTGACGTCTAAATACATATATATATCTTCTCTAAGCATTGGTCTCATATTGTGCCCACACTGTCGCTAACCGAGTTTCTATTTTCTATGACTCCTCCAAGAGTTTAGTCTTATACAAGTATAGTAGTATACATATTTTTGTTAAAGGTATCAGATACACTAGTCCAGCTGTCGGAATGCTTTCTCACTTTGTCACTTTCCCAGTATTGTTCCGACTATGTGGTACAATTTTTTTTTTCGATTAAATAAACACAAGTAGTATCTCAAAGAAAAAGAAAACCAGTCTCTCGTTCAGTTTTGTGCCAAATGCCCGTTTTGGGATTGCCTTAAATTATGTATATAAAGAATTCATGTTTCTGGAAGTTTACATATGAATAACAGATAAAAAGAAATCAAAAGGATATGGAAAAAAATTGTTGTAGGTAAACATGATGGCAGATCTCAGGTAATACGTCAAAATTGTAGAGAAGTTTTCCTAAGAAGGGTAAAAGTGTAGCTAACAAGGAAAGGTTCCTGGGTGTCAAATTCAGATTTTAATGAAACTTGGTGGGTAAATAGAGTATGTGGAGATTTGAAAATAAAAAAAAATTGTTTGCGAAAAATTTTAATGCGAAAGTTGTACCTACTTGAAAGGTCTTTCAGTACACGTGAATGCGGTATATACAGGGTGTTGCATTTAAGCGCCACCGTCTTATGCTAAGGCTGGTTATAGTAATGTGGAATGAAAATGAACGCAAGTTGTTCATCATTAACATCCTTGAAGCATATTCAATTATACAGAGTGTTTAAAATGTATACAGTACGTCATTCCTTATGCTACTTAAAGAAAAAGCAAACATATACATATGTTGCATACATACGTCCTATATTAAGAAAGACGATTTTTTACTAGTAAAATGTCATCAGCTAGTATGTTCTAATGTTCATAATTCATACAAATATAAACACGGGATTACATGTGATAACAAATCATTCGCATTAATAATAATGAATAAAGAATTTGTTGAAATGCGCATTTAATTATAGATTTATGAATTGGTATGGTAATGAAAGTCGTTAAAAAAAATTTCAAACATAAAAAGCTTTCGCAAATGCAAATTAGCATCACAATTTGAGATAAGAACCAAGTTAGAAAATCGACGTATAAATCCCTTCCATATTCGAAATCCATAGACGTCGAGCGGTTGAATCATCCCTGTTGTTTTCTTTGGTATTGTACTTCAGTACTCCAACATTTTTGTTGGATGGAACCTGCTTCTTCAAAGACTCAGGCCAGTGACCTATCCATGAGTCTAAAAGTACAAATCTCTTTGGGGCAGTGGTTGATAAGAAAGTAGTAGTAGTGGTTAGTTTACCTGACGATGAAGCTTGAATAACAACGTTTGCTGGTAGAAATAGGGTTTGTTCTACTTGGGGCCCAAACTTGCCACCAGGTTCTTTTAGTACCATCAGTAGTAGAAACATAATGGAATGTATCTCCAAGTTGAAACCGCATCCATCTGCATTATATACATGCTCGACACCATAACTCTGGATTATTGGTCATTAATGAAATCAGTAATAATCTTTTCTAATTGCAGGTTATCTGATCCATATGAGCGACTACCAAATTTAGTGATTTTGCGCGAAACAATTCTATATGTTCTTTTGAAATTCTGTATCCACTTTTTTGAAACTTTGAAGTTTTCTACTTTAATATCTTCGTTAGCTTCTAATGCCCATTTTCGTATATTTATAGCACGTATTGAGATATTGGTGTTAATTTCTGTCTCTGCGTTCTAAACCGGTTTTGCACCGTCTCTAGGGAGAGTCGCTTCTTTTCCTAATTCTCCAATAATTTACAGCATTCTCTTTACATTCCATATCTAAAATGCCACCTTTTTCTGATCTACAAGGTCGCGATTTCTCCTGCAAATATTCCTTCTAGATCTTCCTGACAAATTGGATATTCGCTATCGATCAATTCTATGCGGTGCGGTTTAAATGGTTGAAGAAATTCCACAGTTGTACATAAATATAGTACACCCGTGCGTAGAATAAAGTATCCTTATTCCTTATGTTAATATCACATTGGAAACACTCTGTATAATTGAATATGCTTCAAAATCAATAAATCAATGTTAATGACGAACAACTTGCGTTAATTTTCATTTCATGTTACTATAACCACTCGGTGGCGCTTAAATACAACTCCCTGTATATAACGTATTCACGTGTACTGACCTTTCGAAGAGGTGCAAGTTTTACATTTAAAGTTCTCTTCTATCTATCTCCGTTCAAGAATTAAATCAAGAAGACTGGAAATCTGCGAATTTTCGAAGGGGTGTTTCACCCTCTCAGAGTGAATTTCAGTACAAACAAAATTTTTTGTTTTCAAATATCAACATACTCTAGTTACGTACCAAGTTTCATTAAGATCTGAATTTGACACCCAAGAACCTTTGCTTGTTAGCTACACTCGTAGGCTTATGAGTGTGTGTCTTATCCGGATGGAAAAGGACTTTTTTGTGCCAAATGAGGCCGTTTTTCTCCGATATTTTTGTCCAATTGTTGCAGAAAATCGGCATAATACCGACCATTTATAGTTTTTTCCTTTTCGAAATAGTCGACCAAAATAAATCTATGTATGAGATTTCCAAAATATAGTTACTAAAATTCTTTTCTGCAGACAAAACCGTGTTTGTTTTCCTTGCAGCCGTAGAACCCTTGCATGGCTATTGTTTGGGCTTTTGCTTGATTTCGGAAGTTTAATGATTGGTCCCGGTTTCAGCGACGGTTATGAAACGGCGAGCAAAAAATTCTTCTGATTGCGGCAAAAACGTGCCAAAAGGTCACGAGAAACACTCAAACGATTCTATTTTTGCTCCGTTGTGTGCTACCGCTACCGTTGTGTGCTAACGCGAGTATTTTTTTATTTTCAATTCTTCAGTCAAAATTCTGTATCTGCTACCTCCTGCACTTTTACCCGACTGTCATCAAATACTATACGGTGGACTTTTTCAATTATATCCGAGGCAATAGCCGTTTCTACACGTCCACTACGTACGATCACACTTAAATTCGGCAACTCAGTTTTTCACCATTGAGAAAAAGATGCATACTTCAACAATGTTGTTCTCTTCATTTTTACAAAATTATTCACCTTGACGCACTGTCATATTTAATTTAATTTATTTTAATTAAAGAATTATGGGATAGAATTCCTTCGAATTCGTGCCATCACTTGAAACGAACGACTTCAAACCTCAGATAGGTGCCATCGATCATCAGAAACCATAAATAAATTCTCCCTACAAAGCCAGTTGGTTTTCATTGACAATCCAAGTCTGGCAACTATCATTACGTATATTTTGATTTTGGGCAAGTACAGAAATTATGAAAACGAGGAATGGAATCAATAATTCCACTAAGGGATGATTATCGAAAGCCCTGATAAACCCTATCACTATCTTGGAAGTTATTAGCAGCGAGTAATTGCGCCATTGCTGTAAGTTGGTCTTTCCTTGTCGACATGACTTCCGCTAGAGAATTTAAAAAAATCTTCTGTTTTTCTTATTGGCCTATATTGTTCGCATTCAATTAAGATAAGTAATCGCTGACTAAAATTTCTAATTTAATGAAAATTAATTTCCTTCAATTTGTAAATATGACACATCAATATTTGGTCTATCGCAACTTTCGTTGTGCGTCACGACCAAAATTATTAAGTAGTTCGTTAGCTGCTGTTCGCATTACGAAAGTAAAAGAGAACGTATGTTTATAACACAATTAATCATATCTCCATAATAAATATAATTACGTGGTATATTAAGGCTAGTGAAAAATTGCAGTCATTTATTATCATTATATATTAGATGTGTTTGTTTTCAGAAATTTTGTTGATTAATTTTCGAGCTTCGACTTTTTAGGTAACGATCATCGCAGTAGGCGGCGGCGTAGTTTTTTGTATTTCCGGGTGAAAATTCGCGTGAAGGTTGATCGCCGGCGGTCAATCGTGAATCGCCGTATCGACTTTTAACTACGTTTTAGATTACTATTTGCTCTACTTAACTTACGTAGGTAGTCTATGATTTTTTTCTCCTTTTAAGTAAGTTAATTTGCAACAAGGTTGTGAATGGGTGCATAACGTATGGTCACCATTCATGCATGTTGGATATTCCGCAATTCGATCCGGTAAAAAATGGAACTAAATCGAATTTTGCAAGAATTTGTGCGAGATCGTGGAACTAAAGCGTAAAATAGATGGAAACCATAAATAGCAGGAATTACGCAGTTTTTCACATACCTACTGAAATCAGTTAGGAGATGTAGCACACTGAAAAACGTCATTCTGAGTTGTGAACAATAAAGGAGCGCCATTCAGTGATGCAAGTACAACGATGACGTTTCCTCCAAAAAACTTCTATTGGGTAATTTATTTTCAACGGGATTCTTAGCATAATGTTATGTATAGAAGTTTACTGGTGAATATCCTTTCTAAACATACAACAACACAGTTGTCGTT
>SMLS01043795.1:0-13936 GCA_004785975.1 Popillia japonica | reverse complement strand
AGGAGTGAAAATAGAGCCTTAATATCAAAACCTAAATTTAAATAAAGCTTATAGTTTCAATACAAACCTTTTTAGTGGATTTACGAGTAAGTGTTAGTTTTGTTGATTGAACATAGATGCCGCCACAATTTGTCAATGATTTGATTCATCCTGACATTACTTATGACGTAACGGACAAGATCCAAAAATTCAACTATAGGTACATATGTATATGAACTTTATTTAAGGCAGTTTAACGTTTTTTTTTCCACACAAATGATATTAAAGGAATTAAGATAAAACGAACATAGATTTCATGAAACTGGTCTTCTTTTTCATTTTATTTTAAAGACATCGTTCATTATAGCATATCCTATCATTAATGACATGGCTACGAATCCGGCTGTAGCTAACAATCCCAAGGAAGCTCTATCATTCTCGTCTACGTTCTGGATAGTCCTCGGAACTGGTTCTTAAAAAGAAATTAGAAATTCTCTAACTGTACCTAACCGGAGTCATTTTCGACCTTACCTGACGCGACTTTAATTCCGTAATGTTTTAAATAATTTCCTAGATATTTAAGTACTACATCATACTTTAACAGTATCGATTTCAATGTTTTATCCGGGAAATTGAACGCATATATAGGAGCTAAATATCCGCAAACGTAAGCGTCTAAACTGGACGGGGTGTCCCCTAGAAGATATTTGTGTATGGATAATAAGTGGGATATATCGATAAGATAGGTTTCTAACGTTTCATGGACCTGCTTAACAACAAACAAACAACAGGATAAATTAACGTTGTTTTAAATTTAACCAGACCTTACTTTGGTAACTTCGCTCTCTCCTAGAATCGCTTGCGAATACTGGGCGACAATATCTTGAATGTAGGTATTCATTCGTCGTAAATAGATTAGTTTTAAAGGAAAATATTTTTCGCTGCCGTATAATTTTAATAAATATTGACAGTTTTTTTCGTTGCCCCAGCTGTAAACGATTTAAATTTAATAAATTTAATTCAATTGACTAGTATATCATTCATTGATGATTTGAGCTGCCCATTTCCGTTTGCCTAACTAAACGAAATGGGCAACTGTAATTGGATGACTTACAAATTCAATATGATACAGGGCTCTAGGCTTTGGTATGCTAAAGCTTTATAAGCTTTTATCCTGCTTTTTTTAACGTTGTGTTTGGTGTCAGAATGCTCTATCTGGTGGTAGGTGTATAGGCAGTTTATAAAACTTGTTAATTACGTCGTGTTATCATACTTACAATTTCTTCTAATTTTGTTAAGATATTAGCTTGTGTGCTGTAGAATTGCCCATCATACTCCAACATTGGGAAATTGGGAGTAATATAGAAGCCACTACTTCTAATTTCAACTTTTTGCGAATTTTTTAATTTAATGGTGAACTAGTAAAAAATAAATATTTTTTAAAAATTTTATGTTCGACGACGTAAGGATATAGGTACTTACTATAGCTTGTAAACATCTATAATCCAAAGAAGGTAGACCTAGCTGCCCTTTATAAACGTACAGTATGCATTTCTTGTCGTCTAACATCGTTCAGATAACCTAACTTAACCTCAAAAATAATTTCATGTTAATCTTGACTGAAGCCTATTAATGGAATCACACAGATGAAACTAACGATGCGTACACTCACCTAATATGCTGCAGGTTTGACAAAAACCCATATAGATTTAATTTGATAAAACCAAGGAATTAAATGGGCGACAATACAGCGTTATCGAATCATGTCACATAATTAGTAGGACGTGTTATCTTGAGAAAATTAAAAATATATTTATTTTGGCGTATAAGGAGGTATGTTTGCATTAAATATATATACATTTATATATATATTTAATACATATATTTAATTAAATTTAAATAAATTCTGTTTAACGTATCTATCTGTCTTCTAAAAAAAAATAAATAAAATGTTAAATATATTATTATTACTTCATATTGCGAAATATTATGATTTTCGTGCGATATTTATTTGATTAATTCCATTATAATCTACTGCATAAAGTAGATTTAAATGTTAATAAAATCAAATAATTCAAATATTAAAGCCACGTACACACTAAAGAAAACTGCCGCGCTAGGCAAAGTTTTAACGTTACCTTTACACGGCAGATGGGGACTATTGCCGCGGGAATTATAAAATTATAAAAAAAGAAAATGCCAGTATGTATTTTTATCCTGCTCGCAAAGAAAATGAAAACAAAATTCGACGAAATTTATTGTATCGAAATGAGAAATGCCAGATTGATGCCAGATTTAAATAAAAATACGATGAAAATGAACGAGTTCTCCGGAGTTGAGGGTGTATGCATATTTAAATGATACCTCTTCTACCGGTAACTTTAACTTGACTTGAAAGTTCTACTGGACTTTTAAATTTTAAATACCGCAAAGTGAGATAAGAACTAGGGATTTAGGAGTCTTGCGTACCTTCCACCGGCGGTGGAGTTATAAGGGAAAATATTATTAGCAAAGTTTGGATAATTTTAAAAATGCGTATTCGCGATTAATATTGAATCAGTTCAAATGAGAGCTTACTTTGCACGGCCTTCGTCGTATTGGGGTCGAGTGGTAAATTAAGTTAAGAAATTGTGCTTTTCTTATTGTTACTCAAGATAGGCACACCTATCGGTACCTTATCGATTTTATTCAGATATTTATACTTATTAGAATGATGTTATATCGCGCCCTATCTGATTGTAAGCTGTAAATTTCGTTCCGCAGTGTTAGTTACACGTGAAAAAAAGTCAAAATTTAAGCAAAGCACGAGTTCGTGGAGGGAAAACCCTCGAGACGGGAAAAAAGAATAAGACAATAAAATACAACGGGAACCCCGGGCCAACTATCTAGGGAGTGGGAATTAACAATTAAGAAATTGTATTATTTCTAATGCGAAGTAAATAGAATTATCAATTACTGTGCTTTGGTATTCCGGTCTTGTTGTACGAGTTCAAGTCTGGGTGAATTATATCAATGCTATCCTACAGTTCTGCCTTACATTAGGTAGCTGTGGAATAAAGTAGGTACTTACTGGACGTTGCTTTCGTTCTGGTCATCCGCAACGTTTACGTATTTTCGCAAATTCCGTATGTAAGACACGAATTTTTAGGGTTAGGTGAATAAAAAAGGAAAAAGAAAAGAAAAGAAAGAAAAACCCTGATACCGACTCTGCGTTCCTTCGGTCTTTATATATTCTACATACTTTGTTAAAATGGCGAAATTCTCTTTTCCTCAGTATTTTGAATGAACGTACTTACATACATATGTATGTAAGTACGTATGTCTTCAGATGTAGGGGGTGAGAGATTGTAAAATCGATAAAAATAATACTTGCATCTAGCTAATAATAATTTTCCTTTCGTGTGGCAGATTGTGCTTCTCTCTGCAGTAATAGTTTCGGTTACTCAATTTATTTTCGATAAAGACTAAATGGAAAGCGGCCATTAAGACACCGCAAACTATTCGAATTTCGACCTCAATTTCTAATTATTAAAATACGTTCCGGTCCGCAGACCTTCTTCCCCCTTCTCTAATTTAAGCGATGCCCCTGTTGGCGAAAGTTCCGCTAATAGTTGTTGGATCTAATTCTGTTACCACTAATAGATGTACTTTTTCTTTCGCCCGATACAATTTGCATGAATTTCAGATTATTATAGAAAGCGTTATGCGTGACTGGATGCAATCGTTGTAACGGACGATACGGTTCCTCAAAATTCTAATTCGTAATATGTCCGTATAATGATTTAATACGTCTATGGAGCGAGGGTAAAATTTGAAATTCAAAAGGTAACAATCGCCCTACTGCGCTGGTGAAACGGAAGGACACTACGTATGGTATACTCTGACGCGAGCTAAACTGTAAAATAATACATTGATTTCTTATTGATATACATAAATAAGACAATAATAGAATGGTGAAAAAATGGGTCCTTATAATAATAAAGTTGGAATCGGCTATTGTTGTAAACGTTACAAAAGGAGGAGGAATAAAAAGAATGTTAGCATCCTCTCTTGCCGTATATTGGGGTAAAATCTCAATTTTCTCTGCGAAAACGAAGAGCAAGGTGTATGCAACTAGATTAAAGTTGTAAGCCGCCGGGGAAGTTTCAGGGACAGCGTTCAGGCGGCTTCAAAAATGATTCAGCCGCGTCACCTAAAAGGGTTAATAATATTCTATGTTAAGAGATAAACTATTTTAACGCGGGTTAGAAATATCTCCGGGGAGGAGTTATAGAAACTACATGGACAACCCTTACCTTAATTTTAAAGCGGAACAGGGGACCGCGTAAGGACGTCAAACGGCGTGCATACGCACGATCAGACAACTATTCCACGGTTGACACATTAGATGAACAAATACGGAAATAATTTATATAATAGGAACTTAATGTAGGACTATGTGACGTGTATATATCTATATATATATTAACATCCCTGCAATAGTATTAAAGTAATGAGTATGTATAGTGGAGCATTTTGACGCAAGCGCCACCTTCGACTTGGACACGTTTGCGCCGTTGGTCCTGGAATTCTAACCCGGCCAGCAGTTCGTAAGTATTATTCATCCTAGAATAATCCGCTGGCGTTTGTGCTTTCTAACGTCCATACAATGTGACGCGATATCATTTATTGTTTTATTTTTTTTAAATAAAAGTGCACACCACAAACGTACCTGCATAGAGACGTTACTCCTGACAAACAATTCACCCAACATATGTATAAAATTGAACAGATGTTACCCAATTATTAGAACAACCCCCTGTTTCTAATATTGACACAACATTTTCCTCAAATTTAAGGTAATTTTTGCAAACAATAAAACCAGAATCGCTCAATTTTCTCATCAGACACATTGGCATTAGCGAAATATTGCGAGAAATTCAACCAAAACAAAAAAAAATCCGACCTATTACCCATTATTATTATTATACATATTAGACACTGGTACATTTACATTCGTTGCTAACTTCTTTAATCTCCGTTGTAATTTTATCTCCTAATCAAGGGGATAAAATACCATTTTTTTTCATTTCCTTTATTCTCAAATCAAATCCATCCATCTTATATCATGCTAACAAATCAGGAAAAAAAATATACAAATTGAAAATTAAAAAGGGGATCCGACGGTGAAAACTGTTTCTAACCATTTTAGTATCTGGAAATACAACATCCAATGCCCTAGATACTAATCTAACTAATTCTGAATTCTTTAGGATAGTTTTTCAGAAATGCTGCAGTTCGATTGAGAGAAAAAATAAAAAAAAAACGGGAAAAGGAAAACGCGTGAACTGTTAACCTGTAAACCACGCGAAAATGTGTACTGTTAATGTGTAGTGATAAGGTAAACAAGAAAAACAAACCGGTGGTGGATTTGCAAATTTCGATCGAAGAAATTTAAAACATGAAAACAATTGCGACATTGCCGAAGAGCTCGTCGGGCCTGCTTGTGTTGACGTCGTGGGTCCTCATATTCATGGAACTATGTACAGGTAAGACGACTTCCTGACGGCCCTGTATACCCCGCATTATTTATACCTTACTATTTTTAATAAATAGAGAGCTTGTATCTATATTATGTAGAACGCTGTTCACAATTTTCTCGAAAGGTATTTTAATTTTGGCATTTTTAAAGTTAAATGAGATACCTACATAAATATGCAAATATACAATTTGTAAGGCTATAATAGGTAAAGATAAAAGGGGATCTTTAACAGAGCATCAAGGATAAAATGTTTTATTCAGGCTCATGTTTAATACAAAAATCAAGACATTTTCTCGACGATATGTATATGGCATTAAATAATTAGAAAGCGTCCATGTCGTGCGGGCTGAAATGATATTTGACATTCGCTGAATGTTTCTAATTGGATAATATTCTCAATTACGTTTTATCAAAGCCCTAACAATTCCTTCAAAGCCATTGATTTACTCGCATTAATAATGAAGAAGGAAAGCTATTGGGGAAATTACAGCAAAAACAGGATTGCGATAAGGTGCTACTGACACTTATAAGATGATCGAATTAATATTCTTAACCACACTTTCAGCTGGGGGTGTAAATTAAATTAGGCACACCCTTACGACTTTTTAGTTTTTCTTTTTACGAATAGGAAATTTGACATTTTACGGGCTCCGTATAATATGTTTTTGCATATAAGTTACTAACTAAATACATAGGTAAATAGATAGATAGCCTGTAAAAAAAAAATCAAATTTCGTACCTATTTCTATGGCGGGTGGTCCTAATTTAATTTAATCCAAAACTGATGTTACCTCTCGATTTTTTCCTCCGAACTACGAACAATTTCTCATCAATGTTTAGTGCAAACTTCATCTTACTCTATTAAAGAAACAGTAGCGTCAAGTTCGCTGCATTCATATGGTACTGACGTGCTTTGAAGCCAGATATAATCGCGGACCAAAGGGTCAATACAGCGACAGAATCAGATAAGTTACTTTGAATTTTCACTCGGAAGAGGATGATTAAATATACAGGGAATAGATTACATTAGTCATTTTAAGGTTTAAAACACCCTGTATGCTAGGCGATATTGTTTTTCGTAAAACATATTAGTGTGGGTAGCCAGACACTGAGGATTTTTAATACCTACATCCAGCGAATTCGATACGTTACGATTTCCGATGCTGAAAACATTTGCGTCTCAAGCATTTGGTGTCTTTGATGTAGTACGCTCCATCCTTTTTTATGAATCCACATATGGAGATTTACTCAAACAGGTTGTTCCTATCTTTTATTTATATCCAACTTTAAATTTCTCCATGCTAACGGAGCTTATCCTTGTGAGAAAAAGATACAAACATGCATCCTGCGATATTCTTACTGGGGGATTTATTTCGGGCTTTTTGGAAAAAGCCCAATAGATATTAAATATAAGATATAATAATCGATTTTCATGGATAAAAGGAATATAATCACACTGCTAAACCGCTTCTAAATAAAGAGAGGAGGATTTACGAAACTAACAACAAAATTGTGGTAGTTTTATCTATGGCCGCAATCTGTTTTGTCTAATAAGTTCCAGTTACGTTAAATAGGACAACGTTCAGGCCAAGTTTCAAACTAATCCGCGTAAATTCGTAAAACAATACGCTCTAACTAAAAACAATAAAGTAGCGGCCGATGCGAAGGAAATAATACGACTCGGTATCGTAATTTCAGTTTATTTAATATTCGATATCGAATATCGAAAATGGGATAAATATTTAGCTGCTATCTCGTACAGTGATGCCGTTTGGTGTTTGGTTTCATCCTGGAGTCGGAGTGACATTTGAAACAAGGGAAGAGGAGTGGGAGTGAGAGTGAGAGTGGGTATTTAATATTAATTTATGTACATTAGGGAAAGATAAATTTTTGGAAATTAAACTCTTGTTTTGGGTAAGCAATTTAGGATAATTTAATGATTGATTATCGGGTAGTATGCGAGAGGGTGCCGGCTAGAACTAGTGGATATGGTTTATGATTAAATTGATTAGGTTTAAGCTGAAGTTTTGCACGTAGCTTGGGTGTTTGCGTAGGTGGGGCTAATATGTCTAATACCATTAATTATATGAATTTGATGTGTTAATAGGGTGTGCGTTTATAATGATACAGTATTAAATCGGCAATTATGACATTTTAGCTATGTACATATATGTATGTACATATGTATACATATGCAGTGCCTACATAGCAAATATATGTATGTAATCTTAATAATTACGCCGATTGGTGCACGCGATGACGTTTGGGAACTGCTGTATGTACATATGTAGGTATGTACGTGTAACATTTATGAGCTGTCTTGTAGTACCTATACGTATTAACTTGCTCGTCTTATTTAGTATTCTACTCCTGTTTTGTGATCTTCCAACGCATGATTTAACTTGTTAGTAGTTCTCAAGTTAGAAAATAGTTTGTAAATCTGAAGTAAGAGCGGAAAATAGGAGTTAGAAAACGAGATTTACGATTTACTCAGAAGAAAGGGCCGGATTAGACAAAATTGACGATGTAAATCCACTTTTAAAATCATTTTAACTACGAATCCTCATCGTATTGTAAGCGGCGTACGCTACACAAGTTACAAGTTCTTAGAAAAAATTGTACCAACTTCGAAATCCCAAGACAATAAGGCGCGTAGATCTATATTATACGGAAACTAAAGCTGGAACGTTCACAATACGTTGACGGTGCGAAAATTACAAAATACGGCATTACGTACAGTACATGGACTTGTTCATTGAAATATTTCACTCGTTTTATTTCGAGTTCCGTACCCCAAGCGTCGTAATAGTTGGTAATATGTTATCCCGCTCGGGCAAAGACAAAACAGGGGCTAAAACAAAATCAATAGAATGGAAATAATTAAAAAAAAATACAGCACACTGGGTAAATAGGCTGTATGACCTGGCTGATAGATGAAATAGATTAGTTTATAGAAGGTCCTTTTTAAACACAATTTAAGTATTAGCAATAAATGAATGTCAAATCGATTTTTATCGGAAAGTGGATACCATTTGTATTGACGCTCTTCCTAACAAAGAGATAGGGAAAAAACAGCGTTGACACCATTTATTATTCGTACAAATCCGTAGCTTCCAAATCCTGACATTCTTTTATTAATCGATGATCAATACAAACCAAAAAAAAAAAAACTTTAAAAGGACGCTCACGACAATTTATTTATTTTTCCTATTGTTCGACGTTGAATTCTGATTTCCCTTTAAATATTAAAACGGCACACGTTTCCGCTAATTTCCGAACAATTTAAATGTAGTAAGTTACGTTTTAAAATGCAATCTTAAAAAATGTACATAGATGGCGAAATCGTTCCTTTAATAACGGCCATGATATTTGTGTAGAATTTCTATATATGTACGTATGTATATAGAGAAAACTAGCCCACGAGTAAATGTGGTAGAGTTTTCTTTTTAACGAAAACCAAAAATCCAATAGAAGCAACTGGACCGCACCGCATACGCCGCTACGTGGCGTAAGAAAATATGAAAACATATTCTTATCGGTGAAGCTCTGGCTTTACATGGCCGGATGTCGGGGGTACTAAGAGCGCAAGCGTTTTTTTTTGCCGTCACAGTACATTCAATAAAAAAGGTCAATTGACGTCAGATAGAAAGATGAAAGTGTTATCGATTTTCCAACAGTAAAATGAAATATAAAAGAGAAGTATCATCTTCTTATTCTTGCATATTAAAGTTGTACGTACATGTACCTATCAATAATTGAATCTAAATATGAAACGTTCAAGATGTAGGCGGCCAAGTAGTTTTGAACCGTTGCAAAACGGCTGTATAACTTTATGAACGGACATTGTATCCCGTGAAATTTACGGAAATAGGCAGGCTTACGATTGGGCTAATTAGATCCTCAAGATCTTTTGAACTGATTCTACGTCAGCCGCATCAATAGTAAGAACTACTTAATTATAATTGCGTGTTGGAAATTAATATGCCCAAGGAGGCTTGTCACGTACAATTACATTCTGATGAACATTACGTTACATTAACCGACTAACATATAAAATACATAAGTTCGTGATAACGATACAGGCACGTTATAATCATCTGGTTATTATTTTCAACGTAAACCCGGTAATTAAACCATTTATTGTATTATATATAATGTATACTTTTCGTGTGTATTTGTAACTTAATTTTCATTGAATTACGCGGAACCATCTACCCAGGCGTCGCGAAAATCGATATAATTAATTAAAGACATTCGAACTTTTCGGCATAGGGACTTATGGGACCCGTTTGTTTTATGTCTTATTAAATTTTTAATAGACGCGAGAAACAGGAAATAAAACACCTCGAACGAAGAACACCAGTGAGATATTTTACAGAAGAAAAGGGCCACGGAAAAATACGTAATTACATTAAATTAAAGAGCGGTGAACTTATGAAAACTGTTAATTATATAACAACAACAAAAAACGAATAAACGAGTCCAATTAATCGATGGAAATCGAAGAGAAATTTCATTAAACGTCACATGATATTTTTTCAAGGTACGCGATTTTATTCGTCGCCATTTCTGTTTTAACTTGTCGAATGAATTTCGATAAAATTTAATATTCGACACGATCACGATCCTGCTGTTTATTAGAGATACTGTCCCAAAATGTCCAAGCGTTTGGTCGAGTAGTTTCGAAACGCCTCGTATTAATTTGATTGATTAACGTGGGGTATGGTATTACATACATATGTATGTAATTCGAAAAATTCCAATCAATCTACTCTAATTGCCCGGGCAAGACGAGAGAATTCGTTTTATATAATGAAACAAAAACAAATTAACCTGCCTGTCGCGGTATCCCCCAGATTTCAATCGACAGATTCTTTTATTCCCCATCCCTCCCAACCATCCACCTCGTCCTTCGCGCGAAACGGCCTACTTTATTCGTTTTATATGTTAGAAGTCATTGTGGATGTATTTTCCTTGCCACATTAAAACTGAGAGCAGCGCTATTTCACTAGAATGCTATCATATACAGCAGTAAGTAGGCACTTACTTTGGGAAGGATTATCACTAATACGTTTACGTTTATGTAGATGCTTGTTTATAACCTTTGCAGTTTACTCGGGTGTCAGTTTATAAAATTCACCGCTGCCCGCTTCTGGCGTATTTCATTTCAATTAGTTCATTTCCGGAAAAGTTGGGAAAACATATTTCGCATATAGAGTTTGCACGCCGGCGCCGCTGCTTTTACAACTAGCGGCAGCTTAGGTTAAATATGACATACATATACATACGTACATATTAAGTACATACATATGTATTTTTTATGTTCCTATTTTTACTGCTACAATCGTATGTGAAACGATAACGCTAGTATTAAATTAACGAAATTCGTGTTATGTTGAATCTAAAATCGAATAAAATCCCATTTCACATCTCCGATAAAGTAAAGTAGATTTTCCATTTTCTAATACGGCACACGTTATCGACACCCACCGAGTATTTTCGGTAAAAGCCTTTCAATTACTTTCGCAGGACAGAAAAAAAAGTAAGTACATATGCATATAAAACTACCATATCACCGCTTAGGTTCCACATTGTGTTGTATTAGTTTGTAATTTATTTTGCCCCTGTCGCCCGACGTAGCTTTGAAAACGGTCCTGACAGCTGACCCAGAGAAAAAAAGCGTACTCAAATAAATTTGATCTAGAAGTACGTATTTGTAAAAATCCGCACATTTTCACGTTATATGGTATTGGCGGAAGGCGGTCAATTTGCTTCACATCTAGCGTAATTCAAAAATCAAGAATCCGATAAAAATACATATAGATATGTACTTACATATGAAGATATGTAAGTAAGAGTTTAGTAGTTTCAACTACATACGTAGTGGCATTTCTATCAGATTTCAGAGAGGGAACCGTATTCTAAATGTCACAGATATCAGATCGCTAATACGTAGAAATGTTTTTCGCTTTTAGTGTTTCACTATTTAAGCATGGAAAAGTAGGCGAAGCAAAAGTCACAATCTGCAACGAAATCTTTACTCTCGCACCGTTTAATCGGAATGATCCGTTTCGATCTCTCCTTCTGTACATTTTAATTAATTCCGTAGCAGATTGAAAAAAGTAATTAGTTGATCGCGTTATATATCTGTTCTTGGGTCATACGGTCGAGGCAGAGGCTGAAGCAATACAAATTTTAACCGCTCCAGCGCAGGATCTCGCTTCACCACCTCTTGATTTATGTCCTAACGTTCGTTGCCGTGTTCTTTTTGGATGAATATAAAGACAAAGAGGCAAATTGCCCAATCCCCAGCTAGTGATAATGCAAAACTAAGTGGATACATATGCGTTTTGTATCTGGAAAAAGTCCCTCCCTGTCATATATGAATGTCATTTGTAGAGTAGAATAAAAAGGAAGAGAAGGAGAGAAAAAAAAAGCACAAAACGAAATGTATGCGACGGGAAGAGGGAAAAAATGATGAAAGGATTTTATTGTGAAAATATACAAAGGGTACTCTCATATGTCGGGAAAGACAATTTCATATAAAGTATTTTAAATATCTAATACTCCGGCTGTTCCTTTCTTACGCCGCCGCCAATATGCGGGAGGAAAGCATCGCAGTACAGCAGCAAATCACCAAAAATAAATTGAAGGAAATTACGACGATAAGGCAAGTGTAATTATGTCTGCGACAAAATTCTAAATTATCAATTTAAACAGGAACACGCTTCCTAATGAAATGGAGTAAACGCCGTTCTAGAAAATTGTTTACCTAAATGTATTACAAAACCAACATTTCACAGCCGTCGGTATTTGCTAACGATATACTCAATAAGATTAAAGCAAATGAAGTCTCCCCAGAATCGATAATGACAAGCATAGCTTTAACCCTATTTACATTTGCTTCAGATGTCACCACCGATGATACTATATTGCGAAATGAAATTTTATATTGCGCGAAACCGAGGTAGCGTGCTTCTTACCTTAATTTAATCAAATATCGAAGTGTTTATTAAGGCAGGAGCATCTCAAAATAAGAATAAATCACGCATCATACTAGGTGGACATCTCGGAATCTGACAGGTTCCAGCAGTCCCGTAGTTTAAACCGGATATTCGCAAACACACGCACGTTCGTTAAAGATAGGGGAGAAATTCTTCTCGAACAAGCTGGTCGATAGTTAATTAATGATTCAACAATTCAGTTCAGAAAAAGAGCGACAAGGACCGAACGAAGACTGAGCGAGGGAAAAGCGGCAAAAAGAAACCGTTAGGAAGTAAAAAGTCAACCCGAAAATACATAATTCCTGTGATATCGTTAGCTCAACGCCATCTGCGGATATACGTATGTACGTTACACATGCATATTAATTATTAATGGAAAGGGTTTTTTGGTATGAGAGGAATGCTTGGAATAAGTGAAATTCCTGTGTACTCGGGCAAATGATATGACAGGATTTCAAACAAAAGAATGTTAGCTGTCTAAATGCTTTTTGTCTGAATGTATGTATTTGTATGCACAACAGGGCAGGGATTATAACGGCATCGTAATACGAATAACAACATATACATATAAGTATATACAAAAAATTGTACAAATTAGACAAATGGATATTACATTTTCCCTTTTTCGTTATTATAAACAAATACAGGAGAGCGATGGCTTCGTATACAACGAGGATGAAAAGTCCATCCATTTCCATAATAAAACGGTCGCAATTGGATGGGCTTGGACGATTACATTTGACCATAACTGTAGGCTTATAAAAACATACCATTTAATTAATTCGAAATCAAGCAAGTTGGAAGCTTTATTTATCCGCGATGATCCGATTGGTCCCGATTAAAATATCTTTGTTTAGTAGGGACTAGGATTAATAATCATATTATTTCAGTCGATATGATGTTATTCGCCACCCTAGGGTATTACTGTTAACGAAGGCACGCCAAAACCAAAGAGTAACACACACAATTTCGTAAAATCCGATAAACAATCAACTCAGTTATATGGGGATATGCGGAATGTAAACTGCCATCGTACGCAAATAATTTGAAATTGACGTCACATCAAATATCAAAGTTTCTAGATTTTCGTTACACTTAAAATCTAAAAATGATTTTTTGATTTCGAGGACGTAATTTTTTCTTTGTACTATACATCGTCGCTTTTAATTAAAGTGAAAAAAAAAATCCATTTTTAAACCCGAGAGGATTCTAGAGCTATGTAGTGATCAATCACAATTAAAACTAAATGAATCAGTCGTTGGCAAATTTCATTTGAGCTGTATTTATCATTGTCATTGCTCACTCAAAATACAAAGAGACATTTGCGCGAATCAATCTTACTAATATGAATGTTGATATGCCCAGTATATACACATATGTATGTATAAAAGAGATTTATAATTATCTCTTTTTCCGGTAGGTAAAAAAAAAA
>SMLS01043776.1:0-15270 GCA_004785975.1 Popillia japonica | reverse complement strand
TGAAATTCGTACGGTCAGAATTGTCACTTGTCATAATATTTTCAATTGTGTGTCAAATTGTTGTACGAATTGATCACTTCAGGTAGTAAAGGTGAAAGTATTTCTAATCAAAATCTCTAAACTATTACTTGGCAGTTATTTCAAGATTACCATGCTTGAACTTAATCGAAAATTATGTTCGCAAGAAGTCAATTTATGTGAGCGTACCTATTCTTGGCCTAATGCGAGAAAATAAAAAATACATCTAAAGGAAATATTGGTTATCTAATTTGGGAAGCTAAAGCGGAATATCGAAAAACAGGTCACATCTGTTAATCACAAGCAAAAGCTAGAAGATGTACAACAAAATAATGCGAAACCACATGCTTCTGACAGCGGTAACGAACCTGTAGCAAGTAAATAGTTCAGTAGATGGATGGTCTATTCAATTTAAATCACATCCCCCAAACAGTCCTGATTTAAACGTGACATGTTAAATCTTGCCTTTTTTAATACAATACAATCGTTGCAACATCAAGCTTTCCCAATTACAGTTGACGAGAACTGATTGAATGTCGAATACGTCGAATACACGTTTAGCGAGTTAGGCAACTTTTTTCTAGTCTTACATGTGTACGATTCTTTAGTTCTTAAATATTTTTTATTTGTATATTGTTATAAATGTTAGACTAACAATAACGCTAAGGAAGAGTCATTTGGCGACAAGTCAAGCAAGCATGGTGGCCACAAAGGACCAAATGGACCTGTCCAGTGATCTGTATTTCATTAGGGAATATGGTGGGACTCCTTGCTAATACAAATGCCTATCAAATTTATTACCAGTTGAAAAATTTGACAATATTAATAAAGAAATAAAGTGTAATATAATAGCTACTTTCTATTTGTAAAATTCTGAATCATGATTATATCATGACTGAATGTTTATTAGGAACATGTTCAGCAACTAGTATTGCAAAAAAAGAACGCACAAAAGGTGAGCGTGATTTGTTTACATATGGTACTGATATAACGTGGCCGCAAATGTGAGGTTATGTTCGTTTTGAACATACTGAACATAAAAATACCATGTTCCTGTTGTAGTGGGGATGAATCACAGCTTCAATTTTTTAAATAGTACATGATTCCTGTGAACAAAACCTGTTATGTTCACTGATCAGTGTTAAAAAGAAAGTACCTTATTCAGTTTATTTTTATTTCAAATATGTACATGACAGAAGAAAAAGTAACAAATTTAGCACTGAGAACTGAGTTTTGTGAAACTATGTTAGCCTATAGAATGAAAATGAATACATTTTAGAAAAATCAGTTTTTACAAAGCATCATTTCCTTGAATGGCAGCGTAAATCCCCAAAATTATCGGTTTTGTTTATGTGATTTCAATCGTTATTATCCTATTCCTTTCTAATTCAAATGTGTACTGGTCATAAATCAAATACTACACCCCCACACCCAGAGTTAGCTCTATTGCCTGGCCACCACGATTGCCTAACCTTTTTCTCTGGAACAACGGTAATATTTCTCAGCTTCATTTTTAACGAAATTAAACGTATTAATCTTGTATTGTGTTTAATTGAACTATTTTAATAACGAAGTGACTTGACATATTTGAATGTATATTTTCAAAGAGTGCATTGACTTGCATAGTACAATTGTCTACAATGCATTGATTTGTCCATTTTAAAACTGAACATCGCAAAGGGTGGGGCTGGTCAACATTGGTTATATGTTCAGAGATAAAAAAACTCACGGTATGCCATACCTGTGGGGAGTGAAAGTATGTGCACGATGTCAGAAGGCTAAGGTAATTCGAAGTGTCAAACACGCCAGACACAAAAACTTTCTGGGTGAAGAATTTAATTTTATGTTCTTATAATTTAAGATTAGAAAATCCTAAAAACCTTAAGACAGGAAAAACAAGAGAAAATTAGCTACATAAAGAGCAAAAATGGAATAGTAATAGAGGATGAAAACGAAATAACAAATAGATGGAAGGAATATTTCCAGGAGCTGCTGGGAGGGGAAACGTACATAAGAAACAGAATTGGGAAAAAGATAGGCAGAAAAATGAGGAACAACATATAACGATGATAGAATTAAAGCAAATAGTAGCTGAACTGAAAAACGGCAAAGCACGGGAACGGACAAACTAACTAAGTACAGAAATGTTTAAAAACCTAAACGAAACTGGCATGACAGTGCTGCTGGAAATTTGTAACGCAGTATGGAATGAAGAGCAAATACCCGAGGACTGGAACACTGCTTTAATAGTACCGGTATACAAGCATGGAGATAGGCACGACTGTAATAATTATAGAGGAACAACTTTATTAAGCACAGCCATGAAAATATATGAACAAGCGGTAGATAGAAAAATAAGAACGACGATAGATAAAACTCTTGAAGAATCGCAGGGTGGGTTTAGAAAAGGGCGCAGCATACAGGGCCACATCTTCACTGTGAAACAAATAGCTGAGAAGTCACTGCAACAGGGAAAAGACGTATACCTAGGATTTATAGACTTAGAAAGAGCCTTCGATAGTGTACCAAAAGATAAACTATGGAAAATATTAGAGGAAAGAAAAAATCATAATAAGATAATTAGAATAATTCAGAACATTTACAAAAATAATAAGTGCTGTGTGGTGTACAAAAATAGAACATCAGATGCGTCCTCAACTCGAGAAGGATTACGGCAAGGTGGAGGACTAAGTCCACTGTTGTTTACGGTGTTTATAGACGAAATTATGAAAAAATGTACAGCGAAAGTGAAAAAACTACACGGGGGATATAAACATCTACGAAAAGTAGACATTTCGGAAGGAGCTTTCGCGGACGATGTTGTGATTATGGCAGAAAATGAAAGAAATTTACAAGGAAATCTGGAAATATGGAACGAAGTTACACCGGAATATGGAATGAAAATAAATAAACAGAACACTAAAGTGATGGTAATGGGGGAATCGAACAAAATGATAAACATTCAACTCGATGGAGAAACAATCGAACAAGTGAAAAGCTTTAGATATCTTGGAGTAGAGATAGACGAACACGGTAAACATGACACCGAAATAAATAATAGGATACAAAAAGCTCTAAAATTATATTACATGATGAATACAGCATTTATAAATAAAAAAGAGATATCCAAGAAAACAAAAATGAACGTATTCGGAACTATTTACCGACCAATCCTGACTTTTGGATGTGAATCATGGGTGCTGACCAGAAGCCAAAAAAGTAAATTACAGGAGTGGAAGTGAAATATCTTAGGCGGGTAAAAGGGGTTACAAAAAAAGACAAACTACGAAACGCACATATAAGAGAGGACTTGGACACGGAACCAATACTTGACTTGATTGAGAAAAGGCAATTAAGTTAGTGGGGACACTTATAAAGATTGAACGATACGCGACCAGTAAAGCAAGTGTGGATGTCCAAAGCACAATGTAGAAAGAAAAGAGGACGGCCAAGGAAAACATGGGATGAAGTCCTAGCAGAGATAATACAGAGGAAAGAAAGAACGTGGTTGGAAGCAAAAGCATTGGCGAAAGACAAAAGAAATAGGCGGAATTTGTATACAAATAGTCTAGCACGTAACACAATGTGAATAGACAAAGTACAGTGGCGAATGTAATATATACCCTACACCATAAGGTAAATGGGGATTTGATAATATATACATATATATGTATATATAATTTGAGATTTGAGAACCAATTATATCTAATACTGACGGTATCGTATACTCTTTAACAACCCCGAACAATCATCGCATCTTCTCTGGGATTAACCGTAGGAGGTTCACATTGACCACCACACAATTAATCAGAATTATTCACAAAACACAGTTTAGTTGCTATGCATCTCGTATCTCTGCTGGAATAATAATATTCTTGTCTTATTTTGTTTCTAATGTCAAAAACGTTCTCTTTAATAAAATGTCTTGCAGTTTTGAATTGCTGTTACGAAAAATTCAAAATAGAATAAACGCTCCACTTCCGAGAATGCGTATATTCGCCAGCTTATCTACTACCATTTTTACCAAACCCAAATGCGGATAGTACAATGCTCTTTTAAACAGTGGTTTCGTTGGAATAACACACGAAGATCTAGGGGTAGAAACAATGCAACCGGGAATTCTCGTCAAACTAAGAAACCGAATGCATGATCTCACGCTGAGGAAATCTATTAGAGCTATTTATCAAGAAACACGAGAACCGTTTCCGTTATGGAAACATGAGCTTCCGGGAAAAATAAGAAAAGAGGAAAATGGAGCAACGTAGCTGAAGTTTTTCTCACACGATGGGAGCAGAGGGTTCCGGATATAAAAACATTCTTTCTCCGATATTAGTGTTTCTATTAGGTGGAAGGAGGTCGGGTTCCAAACTAAACAACTGCAACGTAATCGTTGATGTGAATGAAGGAGCATTTGTTGAGAAAAGGAACTAACGTCTCTTAATTACAAATAGATTGAAATACGAGATACATAGTAGCTAGGTGGTCCTTGATTAACAGCACTTTTATTATTTACCTTGCGGTCGTTTTCTAAGAAAAAAAATTGTTTCTAGTTTAAATGAATTCTCATAGAAAGGCGTGTTATAAAAATTTTATCTACTACCCATTAAAAAAATGCGACTGCAAATCGAGCTATATGTCTGTCTTATCATAACTTCCTTACTTTCACACTGTACTTTGGTACAATGTTAAAAAGTTAATGAGAGAAATGTGTGTTTCTAAATTGATTCAAATTTCGAGATTCTTATTGCATTCTCAACAGAAATTTATGATATACAAAAGTTTCCACTAAAAACGCAAAACATGTCAAACTGTATAGAATGTTCTATTTGAAATGACAAAGTTTATGATGGCCTCCCGTATAAGCTGCAGGCTGAGTACGTAGAATATACGTCATTCTATATTTTATTTCCGCAAACTTCATAAATTTCCAGCGAATGGTAACAGTGAGATACATATCTGTATACGAAGCACAAATTAATGAAAACTTTTACGATACTCAATGGCTGTTTACTACAAGTATACTTAAGAAATTTAGTTCCACCATTACAATTCTCTTATATACTGGCAATAGCTCAATTTTTTAATGGACTCTAACGTACTGACCTTGTGATCTCCGCTCACTTTAGCCAGTTTCCTCCTTCTGGTTGATCCTCTTTTCCTCCAATGTCACTTCTACAAATATCTTAAAGGTACTCGTTGCCTGTTTTTTAAACAATATTTGAAACAGGTAAAACAACCAGAATCATATGTAAACAGCCGCACTTGCTCTGCAATCATGTCCGTCTAAATCCCTAGAGTAGTGATTAACAGACGTCAGGAAAATTAATATGAACTCAAGAACTGCAGAACATAGTTAATTAAATATGCTTTCCCAGCTTGTTCAGAATACACTAGAATATTGTAAGATCTAACATGCTGCAAGCAATATAGACAATTAGAAACTTATTTAGTTCTTACTGTACGAAAATATGGAAAATTTTAATTTAACTAATAGATTGTTCAGTTTTCCACGACGTCCGGTTATTTCAAAAGTCCTGACAAGATCTGCTTCAGTTTATTCAGTTTCAATGTGCTTCTCCTGTTCATGGACGGCCAATTTTTATGCTTTAGTCATGAGTTAAACTTGAATACAAAAAGATACGTAAATAAATTGAGGACTATTATTATAGAAAATTTTCTAGGCAAGCTACTTTTAAGTTTTAGAAGCAATGGGTTATGTCAACTTTTTGGAATTTCGAGCCATTTCGAAGATAGCCTCAAGGACTTGCCGCCGTGTCTAATGATTGATGTCTTAGACGGTTAGGTAGTTGAAACTTTTCAGCGAGATCTCATAGTCTCACACTGTGTTTTGGGACACATCGAAGACCAAGTCTATGAGACGCTGGTAACCATGAACAAAGAGTTGCTCGGAGGAGCAGTATTTGATGGATCACTTCCTCAAAAAAAATCGACTTCAAAATATATATTCTCAAATAAATTGACTAGCAAATTAGAGGCAATAAATTTGAAGCTTCTATAATCTCAATTCAAGCAATTAACGATAGTTAAAGTTTTCTTCCTATAATATCGGCAACTGGTAAATTTATGTTCCATTACTGATATTATTAGAAGAATATGATGATAAGCTTCACCTTCCAATAGAACAAAATATATTTTGACTTGTTGAAACCACACCGTCTGCAGTCTCAACCATTGATTTATTTAACAGTTGTTTTGCTAATATTTACTTATTTAGTATTAGAGCAACAAGTCTTATACTTTTACACCCATGGACAAGTTTCTGTTCACAGCGTATGACAATCGAGTAGTGGGGCAATGGGGATTTCCCGTCTATTTTGTGAGAAGTGGATTCGGATAGTTTGCTTTTTGCATATATTTAAGTAAAACATACTTTTTATTAATTAATAAACATAAATCACAATAGATTTTTTTCAAATGGAAATAAGAAATTTTAGGAGAGGTAAAGAAAAAGCAAGTGTCTACCTTCTCCAGAAAATAGAAATAAAATTGACAACGCTACTGCTTCCGGAAAATGTGCGTCTAATAAAAGACTGTGTGGTGCTAAATATACAGAATTACAAACACGATTAATTGAATATTTTATTGAAATGAATTCGAAAAAAAATTGTTCTAATAGATGCACTAATCAAAAAAGGACAAGGTCAATTGCTTCAGAATTAGAAGTAAATGAGTGGACTTTCGTTAGGATGATTATACAGGTGTCAGGATAGACGCCGTATATCAGCAAATATTACTGAAAGAAGTACAATTAATGAACAGCCAGTTGACGAATGGAAAATGTGTGAAAAGCTAAAACTATAGATAGATAATTAAAAAATCAAAGATGTTTGAATAAAGCTGATGGGTTGTATCTGCCGTATCAGTACATAACTCAGAAAGATACATGGGTGAGTTCCACCTCAAAGCAGGAAAGTTTTGTTGCCATAGACAACAATGACAAGAATGAACTTAAATATCATAAAAATGATTCTCTTTCCATTTAGTGCGACAAGTGCACTTCAACCTCATGATCAGGAAACAATTTTTTCCGTATAAAACAGCGCTATTGTGGAAAACTTATAGCAACTATTTTAGTACTGAAGTCAAATGAAGGGAAGCCTGCATAGAATGTTTTGCAATGATACTTGAGCACTACCCGAATCATGGAATGATGTCACTCTACAAATTTTAGGAAACTGTTTTAAGAGGGCATGGAACGGAATTAATTCACATTAATAAAAATAGTTAATACTTCGTAATGGTAATAGCTATCATTTTCATTCCCTCCATGCCTATTCGAGACAATTAAGGTTTACTGTATAAAAAATCTAGCCTGCCTTCAGGAATTATACCGCCATTCATTTGTTGGAGCACAACATGACGGCTTTTCGTTCTTCTAGAGAAATCTTTTCACTAGGAACATCATTTATTGTCATAATTTGTATGCGAGTTTAGAATTCGATTTCACACTAATAATCGGTGTAACTCTGACAATCAAATATGTGTAGGTATAACAAGTTGATTTGATTTGATTTGCACACTAGGTACGGATCAGGTTGTGCGTCATCCTCTTAACACCGCGGCCTAAGGCCTATTGTATTATTCTGTACTTAGTGAATTTCTTTACATAAACTGGTTTGTTCCTTTTACTAGGTTTAATAGCCTGTATGGTAAATCTCTTTCCGGTAGACCTGTTGGTTGGTTAGTTTGTTCCAAAAGTGATTGTCTCCTTTGTACCAATGCAGCGCATTCAAATACAATGTGGTAGGCTGTTTCCTCCTCCTCATTGCATAATCTGCAGATAGGTTCATCTTTAAAAATTCCAATTCTATGCAGATATTCCCCTAGATAGCCGTCGCGTGTTAACAGGCTCGTCACTGTTCTAAGCTGTACTCGTACAGCACATCCGCTGTTAACTGCTAGGATGGTTGTTCCAGTGTACCTAGTGTGCTTTTATAATCCACTCAGTTACTGCACCACGTATTGCAGTCTTAGTTATCGCTAGACCCGGTTCCGGTCCAGTGAAGTGGGTTGCAGATGAGCCTCTTCTTGCGAGCTTTTTTGCAACTTCCTTGCCTGATATGCCCTTATGGAAATTACGATCATCACTGGGTTGGTGACCGGACATTGCCCCTTGAGAAAGCATCTATACAACACAGGTCGAGTAAGCGAACCATGGTGTAGAAGATGCGAAGTGCAGGAGGAAACGGGTCTACATGTAATCTGCTCATGCGAGGAACTGAGGGAACTCAGGGGGAAATATTTCGGGGAGGATTTACTTGAGCCCTCGAAGGTTCTCAAGCTTCCACTGAGCAGGATAGTGGGGTTCATAGAGGATACTAGGATGTTTGAGTGGAAGTGAGAGATCTGATAGGGCTGGTACAATCAGCATCTAGCTCAAGTGCCCAGACAGAAAGGTGTCTACCCAATTGGTAATGAATGAATGAATGAATGAATGAATGAATGCCCTTATGCCCCGCCACCCACACCAAAGTGCCTTTGTTATGTTTTGCCAGATTGTTTAGGTTTTCCAGGCAGTCCCAAGCTAGCTTTGAGGTTATCTGATAGGCTCCTAGAGTTTTTAGGGCCGTCTAACTGTCTGATAGGATATGTATCAGCTGACCCTTTGGTTGTTTATCCAATGCCCTTCGGGCACATATCTCTATTTCTAGTATTTCGGTTTGTTGCACAGTGGTATATTGCCCTAATATCATGTATTCTTCATGATTTAGCGTTTTTCCATATATACCAGCCCCAGAATCTGTCGTTCTCTTTGACCCGTCTGCGTAGCATATCTGGCTTCGGATTCCAGGTTTTTGCTTTTCACTCCACTCCTCCCAATCTAGGACAACCTTGAATGGTTTATCAAAGGAGAGTTTGGGAATCATTGTATCAGAGCCCATTTCAAAAATAGGGTTTGTTATCCCAGTTGATATTCTGGCACGCCCCGAAGTGTTCTAGGTTCTCCAATTTCCACCGCATTTCAGTCTATGTGCCCCTATTTTTGCCTCTCCCCTTATGTAAAAGTCCAAAGGGAGGCAGGTTTACCATGGTCTCCATAGCAGCTGTTGGCGTGCTTTTTGCAGCACCAGTGATAAACAGGTAAGCTAACCTGTGAACCTTTGCGAGTTTTGCAATCGCTTGCTTCTGTGTGACTTTAGTCCACCAAATCAGGCAACCATTGGGTAGCATAGGTCTTACCACTGCAGTGTACAGCCAGTGCATCATGCGTGGTTTTAATCACCATGTTTTCCCAATTGTCCTTAGGGTGGTCATTAGTGTTCGTTTTCACTTGTCTATCATCTGTTCAAGATGTTGATTCCATGTTAACTTCGAGTCGAAGACTAATCCTAAACATAACAAGTTCGTTGTAACATAAAAGTTATTGGTCACGATCTAGTAGGCGAAATAGCGTAGTTCATAGGTATTTAACAACGTATTTAGTACACATAAAAGTGTATAACTCCCTTCTCTAGTTGTACATATTTTATATTATTAATAGCAATAGATGGATATTAAATTGTAAGAACTATAGTAAAACTTAAGCAAAGAAGTTTCTACTTTTTAATTAGAAACTTTTGAATTTATTAGTAAACCTCCATCTGACAGGATCTAATCCCGTCATAACTTTGCCCGGGAGAGTTCTATGAATTCTGAATTTCTTACTTTGCGGTTCGCCTAAAACTAATGAACTTTTCACTAAATGCGGCTAAAAAGATCTTCACACATATCTGTAAGTTAATAGCATAATATATCCGCTCGTATACAACACCATCGCTTTCTCAGGTAAGTGAGTTTATAAATACAACCTAGCTACAATACATTTTCGAGGAAATCGTTCCGTGTTATGAGGTAGTACAAAGTTGGTGAGAGAAGGCAATTTGTAATTCAAATATTTTAATTCCCTTCAAGAGAATACAAATAAGGTCCCGGGTTGTGATGAATATTAACTATGTACTACACGAGAAATAGTTTTAAATTTCGCTAATGTGATTATTTTCCGCCTTCAGGAAAGGGACGGTGCCGGTTTTTGCGCGCTCCGTATAGGTCTCGCCTCGTCGGCTGTCCTGGAATTTTCGTTCACATAGCGTACACCGCCCTCATGAAATATGTAAAAGCATTATAAAAGTTATTGCATCGCGGGAAAGACTCAATTCCGTGGAGGATGTTTCGACTTGAATAACATCTCGAATTACTATGGCGAGTTTTAAAACGGTTATGATATAACCAAGGCAAACACTCAGTTCGCGAATCGCGAAAAACAAATCGTACCCGCTGTAATTTGCGAATATACTGGAGACCAAGAGAAGTTGATAATTTCGGGAGGAAGAACTCCTTTTAGAACTGAATAATTGAATGGTATGCAGATGTGTGCACGCCTCGAAGCAATATCTTAATGTAACCGAAAGGAAATTGTACTTTCAAATGATACCTATGTCCATCTTGTTTGAATTCTAATATCATCCGTTTTAACTTTATAATATGAATTTCCGAATGCTTTTAAACTCACTAAAGTAATTTCGACGAACAATTGAAGCAGTCTCAATCTAGACAATTTAAACTGTAGCGTAACAGTTTTTGTGCAACTAAATAGTTACTATTTCACAATTTAATTACGTAACTACTTCTTAAAAGAACGTAGGCTATATTAATATTTCAAATTTTCGTTTTAAGGCACTATCCAAGCATATTTTTATGAGTCAACTTAATTACATTTCCTGCTTCTACTAGTAGGATAATCAACAGAAGGCAAATGGTACGAAGCAGAAATGAGCAGACTTCAAACTTATAAATTATACATCGTTGCAGATATTTTAGTTTCTGCAGTTTGTCAATGCAAGGTTCTTTTTCTATTCAATAAATTTGGATCGGTTATACACCTATGTACAACTATTGTATGTACTTTGACTGTGACATGTTTGTATTGCAAGAACAATTTAAAAACTGAATCGATCTTTTAATTTCTACGGGGTTAACTATCAACACGTCCTCCAGATATCTGATCATTATTTAAAAATTTGAACCATTCAGCTGGTTACAGGGAAGTTTTCTGAAACTAGAATGACTTCTTTTCTGGGATGTTTTCAGAATAAATCTTGGCTGTCACTTTTTTTATGTAACTTTTCGGCAATTTGTACAAATCTTTTTGTTTTACATACCTACATAAATAAAGATTCATTCGTCTTTTCATCTGGCGATTGCGTCATCTGAACAAGATGCTTTTAAATCACACCAATCTTCACAGTTATGTATTACTATAGTATTAACGCTTTATACTCCAGATAATTTCAGGCAGATAAAAAGGCCTGTCCTTTAATGAAAGTTCTTTATTCAAAAATATCGAATTTTCGTCCGTGGATACGAACTTTATTTAAGACAATAGTGTTAAAAAACATTAGAATAAAAAAAAAACAAAATAGAATTAAAGTGTTAGATAAATAATAGAATTATTCGCAGTTGTATTTTGACAAGTAAGATACATTATTTAAAATTAAGTCGAAACACAAAAGTGTATAATTCTTATCGACAACCAAACGCAATGCAATTGAAAACGCTATGTGGAAGTTTTGCCAGAGAATAGATATTAAAATCTAAAATCAAATAACATCCAAAAAACCGATGTCGTGTAAAATTTAAACAAACAAAAATACAGTCAGATACAAAAAGAAAAGAAGAAGATATAAAAAAGTAAATGGGTGACGCCCTAACGTTATTCATTGATAAGATCAACATAAATTGAACTTAGGTTTTCGACATCCTTCCTAAAATTAACTGAAGCAACAGTCATCTGTATAAAATACATTTCTAAGAAATTACGCTTTAGTCTATTACGTTCAAAATCCAAGACATCAACTTCGTCAAAATCAAAAGTGTGACCCATCTCTTCAGTATGTTCGCAAAGGGCGGTAGAAGCGCGATTAAGTCTAAGGTCACTTCGGTGGTTGGAAATGCGACTTAAAAGTCATTGACCAGTTTGGCCTATGTAACAGCCTTCACAGTCCCGACAGTTGATTTTATAAATGAGGTTAGGCTGTTGTAGAAGAGGAGTCTTGTCCTTGTACCAATGGTACTGCAAACCGACCAGTTCTAGAAGTTACCAGTACTCCGTTACTGTCTTCTAAATGTACAGGGTGTCCGCGATATACAAAGAATGCTTTTAAGGGATGATAGCTACAACGATTTAGAAACAAAAACATATAATATTATTTGGTCAAACTGTACAAGAAAACTCATCCATATTGCTTCTTAAATAACCAAAACACCATATCAAAAATTTAGGGTTGACAATAACTGAAAACAACGATGAAAACGAATTATTTCATACTTTGAAATTGAATCGTGGTGTCATTCCTCTTCCACCATACTGTACACGTATGCAGTTAGAAGCGCAAATGCAAGCCAAGCATCATCTGTTTATACGACCTTGAACTTGTATCGTACGAAGTCAGTGGCCATACGTTTTAAAATAAAGGTACCTTTGCGTTTTTTTTAATAATGTTATGACAATAAAATCGATGTTGTGTTGAAGTTAGAGTGAAAAGGGCGTATTTAATAGCAGCCTCCGATCGGTAAATGAAAATTTAAGTTGACGGAAAGTCGCATTGAATGAAAAAAATGTAATTACTGCAATTATGTTATGGCGCTTTAAGCTCTTTCGTAAAGGCTACTACAAAATTGAGTTCTTTTCTTTTATTTGTGATAAATCGGTGATCCTAAAAAGGACCTTTTTGAGAGACAGGAGAAAATGTATTACAGGAAAGGCTCGATGTGTTGCCCATTTTCAAGAACACACGCCTGTAATCTTCGGGTAAATCTTGCACTGATCAGCTGCCGGTGTACAGTATGCATCGAAGTTTGTGACATGAGAAATAATTTTTTTTCTCGTTTACGCTTACAGATAGACCCAAGGTATATTATATGTTTTTGTTTCTAAATCGTTGTAGCTATCATCCCTTAAAAGCATGCTTTGTATTTCGCGGACACCCTGTATGTGTAATGTCAGAAGAATATCAGTAAGTTGTTTCCTTGCTTTAAGAAAGCATTTTTGGAATATAAATAAAGGTACCACGGCGGTTTATGTAGCATAACGCATAATGTCAATAACGTTATTCTTCATCCATCAAGTACTAAAAAAAACTACAAGTTGCATAATTTATAGTAACCATAAATGTAATTCCAAGAATCTCGTTCTTCCCAGTTTATCTGTTACCAGAAGTAGGAACGTGTAAACACTTCTTTGACAATACAAACCCAAATATTCACATCGTGTAATATCTCTAACTTAAATTCTAGCTTAGCTGTGGATGCTGATGCTTTATTAACAATTTATTTAAAGATATCCTTGTCACCAATAATGAATGCCATAATTAAGGTGTTTTCAAATTGCATATGCAATGTCTTCAAGATCCTATGATGATATGGGAATGATATTAATTTAATAATTAATTAAAAAATTATAGATAACCTTTATTAGGGAGACAAATAGGCTTCCCATAAATGTACAATCAAATCTAACTTACATATTTTATTCTATAACACAAAAGATAAAGTTAGCTCGAGTGTTTTTAACGGGATCTGGTTAGCATATCTAGAGTGCTGCATATCTTATTGACGAAGACTTAAAACAATGCTCCCCAAATATTATAGCTGTAAACCTACCTGTCAAAAAGTAATAAGAATTTGTTGAGACTAAACGTTTAGACAATCTCATCAGATGACTAGAAGAAATATCTGGACGAAAAAGAATATTTTCACTAACAAAATTAACGAAAAAGGATGTATTTTGTATGTGCCAATGAGATACTACGTATGTACCTATTGCCAGAAAGCGTATACAATAAACTAACTTTGGATCAATAAGATTAATCAATCAAATAGACTTCTTTAACATGAACTTTATCACGGCAACAGGGAGCATATAACACGTAACTAACCGGAATAGGTTACTACATAAACTGCAGTGTAACTTTACTAGTAGGATTGTTCAACTTTCTTATTCTTTGAAGTTATACACAAAAATAAGAAGTTCAGCAACATAACATAGCATCAAAATTGCTAAATAGTTGTTTTTCTAAAACTGAAAGGTTTTGTTTAAAATAGTCCTTTCCTCCACTTTGTATGTTCTATGTGATATTATTACGTATTTTGAAGGAAAACTGGAATTTAGTCGATCGAATGGTACGATAAAGTTTTCAGCTACAAAGTGTAGTTATTTTTGTTTATCTAGGATGCCGTTAAAATAAAGTTGCGAACTTTACCGTATGCTGCATCTTTGTTCTGTAAATTGCTGTATAACTTCAAGATCTTATCGAAGGAAACAAACTGTCTTCAAGTTAATCGTGCATGCATGGCGTAATAATTATTGTAATTATCACTATATGTAGTGCTTTGTAACAGGAAGGAGAGAAACGACTTCTATTACTACTCGGATGTTATATTCCGTTGGTAATAATTAAAATCTTATTAGTCACTTTCTACTGCCCACGAGCAATTTAATATTCACGTTCTATTAATATGCACCTCTATACAACTAAAACTAGCTGGGTAGGTTCAATTTTAGTATTTTAATTATGAAATAAGTCACTGCTTTAGAAGAGTTCATCTAACAGTGCTTTTGGAATTTTGTAAATTTTGCACACCTACTTCCCACAAAAACAAACTAACACCATGTTGTGATTGTGATTATTTCTGCATATTAGATTAATATTTGGCGTCCTTTATATTACTAAAACAACAGACTATTTTTAATTTTCCGCCTTACACGAATAAATCCAAACCAAAATATAACGAAATCAAATAAATTTCTTTTGGCCAATTTTACGCATGAGCTCGTGCAAAATCCTTTGTATTGATTTCCTGACAATACGTAGGAGTTTCAGCTGATCTCATTAGTAGCTGTAATATCGAAAATGAACAATAGCATGAACTTAGTTTCTGGAGGTTACACACTCGTGCTAAACTTCAGCCTAAACACTTTAAGAAACTACATACAACTACATACTGCGTAATTCTACATGCATAACTACCATTTTGGTTATATGTTGCTAAACTAAATATCTATCGGCTTAAAATCTTCCAGGAAATGGTTAGAGATTTGTTCGATCAAAAGACTTCAACATAGTTTTAGACATAAAAGCATTTTTTAAATCGTGATTTCTTCAAAAACTTAGTCTTTAATGATCAGTGAAGAGAGGCAATGAATCCCGGATCGACCCACTTTTATCTGATCTTAAAAACAAAGTGTTTTTTTTT
>SMLS01043760.1:0-10283 GCA_004785975.1 Popillia japonica | reverse complement strand
AGCTTTTGGGACACCCTGTATAATATGAAAATAATTTTAAAAAGTACCCGTTATAGACCTGCATATATCCCAAAAATGAAACTTTTTGAAAGTCACGTATTTTCGCCACAATATTCCGTGCCGTATAGCGTGAATAACCCTGTATATGGACGCGTTTGTCTATTTTAAGCCGAAACGATATTATTTCACTTACAATTAGAGGCAATCAACATACTTAATAGAACATACATATTTCTTTTGATAACTTACCTACGCTGCAATATTCCAGAATCACATTTATAGTTCTGCACTCTATACTTTCAGCAACGTTTGACATTTCAAATTCAACTAAAAACACCACAGGAATAATACCATATTTCACTGTATATCAATAATAGAAGCTTGAAATTCAGTGAAATAGCATATAACTAGTTCGTAGACGCAGGAATCCCCTTCAAGTCTGCTATACTACAAATTCCTCTCTGTAAAATTGAGATCGGTTGAGGAAGCCATGTTTATTAAAAAAAAGGCCATTGGTGAAGAATTTCAATATTGACGTTGCAAATATGTTATTCACATATTGACTAAAATACCCCAAGCACTTATTGTATCAATCGTTACTAATGCACAGCAATCAGTTATTTTAACCAAGTAATCAAAGGTAGTACCTATTGACCATTTCGCCATAGGTTAAATTAGGGATTTCTGGCGTAAATCCTCATTAATTAGAGGCCCGAAATCGCGCTACGCCACGAGCACATATGCTTGGCTGCAAGTTTAGTTAATACTTGGCTTTTGTTTACTCTGTGTGTTGTTATAATGTTTCTAATACATAATAGTACTATTAGTAATTGATTGTGCCAACTACTTTCGCGACGGGATATATTTATCTCGACAGCATAAAGACGGAAAGGTGTAATAATCTCAATAATAATATCAATTTTTTTAAGTTTGTTGCGACTGCAAAATATAACCGACAATTCTCCTTAATTTATTCTAAATTTCGGATATTAAAAGTAATAGCATGGACAACCATCCTTACATCAAAGTCCAGCCTATTTGCTGATGCTGTCTTTAAATTTTTACACCTGTAATAGTTTAAGACTCCAGGGCAATTAATCTAAGCCTGGAGAGGAGCAGTCTTTATGGTCTATACTTTACAAGGTACTAAAATTGGAAACGACAATTACAACAGTCTGTCTCGATTTGCGCAGTATTCATCGCACTCCAGATAACGACAACTGGCTTTTACTAACTGAGAGAATAATATAATTCAGTATAAACACGTATAAATCTCCACATTTACATGTAAACATTTACATGTATACCTACATAAATATGGCCTTTGTGCAAATTATTTCTATGCGCAATCTTACAACTCTGCCATATTCTAAACAATAATCGAAAATGTTTTCTAGCATTCAGAGAGTTACTATTGACATAAAGATTGCCAAGTATTCATGACGATGGAAAGAGTTGTTCGAAGCACTACTTGACGATATTCCAAAAAAAAATAATCCACATCAAGAATTCACACCGTTCGCCGTTGAATGAACGATAAAATGTTCAGGACAAAAGAATTGAATTGCCGCACTGTGCCACACGTCAAGAGGATTATACTGGAACCGGCGGCGTTTTCCGGCTCCATTGGGGGTTCGGATAAAAATGTAGAGGGCGCTAAGCGTACGCGTTCGCGTCAAATATACGAATTATTGTTTCCGCCCGATGACAAATTGTCTGTCTGCCAACAGTTCGGAGTCCCAAAAGTCTGTATATCTTTACTGCGAAAGAGACGTCACATACAGATATTGTACCCGTGTCTTATTCTGCCACTAGTAAATGTGTTGGAATATTCGTAGGGGTAGGTGGATTGAGATAAGCTAACATGATGATTCGCTGGAAGTCAAGGTACCTATGTATATACATACATATATACAGTCTTTCTATAGGTAGAGATGCTTAGAAATATTTCATTTATACGATAGACAAGCTTGAAAAGCGAAAATTTATTTATCTATGTAGAAGTAAGAAGAATAACACATGAAATTTATTGAAAAAAAACTATAAAAATAATGTACCTGAAAACTGGTTTTCTTTACGAAATCGGACGTGTTACTATTATTCCTATTCTAAACGATATAATACATTCATAAATATTCATTCCTTTGATATTAAAAAATGTAATGCTACTTTTAAACAACATATAAAGAAATAAATTAAATAATCTGCAATTATAAAATAGATTTTGCATAACAATAGTATGGGCAACTTTAGTGCCCTACGCAGTCTTCTATTGTTGCAGCAACTCTTGACATTCAACCACCATATTTGCTCTGTATAATAGTCACTCACTGAATAAATTAAGTTACAACTCTCCCTCTTGTATCAAAGCTCCCTTTTCATCGTATACGCTTCTTCCCCTTTTCAGTAAATCTGTTTCTCACCGTAACAGAGACCCATACGGGTAGAGTTAGATTAGATTTTAATCGTTGTGGGATTGAGACGTCCCGCTAGGTTGATATAGCTTGCAATGTTCGTCCCTCTGCCTGTCGTTTGTTTACGGAAACAAGAAGGATCGGGTTTTCATGAGCAAGACACGTCCAACCGTTATATTCCAAGGAGCTGTCAAAAAAAGTCGGCAGATGGCGTTTCGCCAAGAAGAATATTAAGTGGATTCAGAGTTACGAGCAAAAAGCGATGTCTTGAGGTTTGAACGACGAGTACAATTCTTACAGTCAAGTCCTTTTGTGAAGAAATTTCGTACAATGCTTTACTTGTTATTATTATTTATGACCTATTCAGATTTTTGGTCTTGTGCAACGATATTATGTACCGAAGTAATCTCTGTTTTCAATTATGTTGAAAATGTATAAAGATATAATACAATAAATATCATACCAATAAATAGTTGTACAATTTCTCACGGAAATGTTTATTTGACTAGAATTACCTAGGACAAAAATTATAAATAATAATTTAATTTTTCCAAGAGGTTGTAACAAAACTCAGACGAGTAATAAACAAGATAATACGAATAAAATGTGAAATAGTACAATTACATATTTTTAATATCAATCAGTTTTATTCAAAATGTCACAACTGTTCACACTCTTTTATCAGAATCATGTAGGTACAATCATTTTAAAATTACGTCTAATACAGACTTGCCTTTATGTGAATGTTTGTATATGATTTTATATTATTCAACCAGATTTTAACGTTATATTAATTTATTTAGATTATTTATGAAGTATGACAAAAAAACATTTTTATATGTGCATTTCGAGCAAACATCCTAAAAATTACATAATTCAAATTACAATTAACATTATTGCATTTACATACGAAGCTTACTTTCATGAAGTTTGTTTCCCATCGCCTTTGGTTGTAAGCCAGTAACTTATTTGTATAACATACATAAATAGTACGCATTACCCAAGAACTTTCTAGAACCCTCTTTAAGGGTAAGGCCCTTCATAAGATGAAATGTCTCCGCTAGATATTGTAAATTACGTCAAGGTCCCTTCTATTATCCACAGTATAAGTTTCTTTCGATATTCAATAGATTCTATATAATCATAAGCACAGAACAAGGGCTACAATAGTAACCCGCATTTAATAAGCGAGTGAGCCTATCGTGTCGTCGTGTAACAAAGTCACGGACTTGTCTATGAATGGTACACGGCCGGAGCCAATTGAATCATTGAATAATAAACAGGAACACAGAGATCATTACTGCCAACCTCGCATTCACACGTTCCCTATTGTTGAAGAGCGAATACGGTACAAACGTAACACGAAGTTGGAAGATAGCACGCCAGAAGTAATAGACCAACATTGAACATCCGATAGAGAGCGTACGTACTACAAGGATAGAGTAGAAATTAGTGACGTTACGAACAGTATGTATTAGTAATAAGAGCGGTAAGGTAAAGGTGGTTTAATGAACACGACGTTGGCGAGGTGGTCTGAAACAATTGTTCGTATTATAATCTCCTTTTTGCGGAAACTATGTGTTTGTACACAATTGTCGTAGTTGTTGTTGAGAGCTGACGCAAATTAACGACCATAAAAATGTGATCTTCAATAAAACTAGTGCTTGTATTACGATAATTAAATTATACGCGGAACTTGTATGATTCTTATTAATGAATAAGAAGGAAAGATATTGAATCTATTCTAGATTCGATTTTCTTGCGACAGAAGACATCAAATTCTGTGTTAGATTTGCATGAAAACATATAAGGTGGTGGTAGAAATTTTGTATCTTTACTGATTCAAAAAAACATGCATTAACAATATGAAGTCAACAATAAAAAAACAAAAAATAAGTTCGATCAATTTAGCCCTACGAAACCAATAATGTAACTAGAATTAGATATTCAGAAAACAATAATCAACACATCTAGCAAAGGGGTTGAATTTTACAGTCGCTCCTACTAAGATTACTAAGGAAAAAGTTGAACACACATAAGACATCTGCCATCTGAAGAGGAAGAATAAATTAGACATGAGATATACGAAGTACTGCAAACACCCAAACCACCAAGAAATAATATTTGTAACAGCAAAAGAAAGCTGGGCAAAACATTCGGAAGAACGAATTTTAATATCAGGTAATCTTATCAGGTAATTTTAATATCAGGCCACTACAATAACTTCAACCTGCATCCTACAAGATTGAAGGACAAACACAGAATATGAATCCTAGATTCAACTATAGCAAAATGCCTACTTCCTTCGGAAAGTCAAGGACAAGAACGATACAGATATCCAAAGATTCATAAAGCAGACTTTGGCCTACGCTCTAAATCATATCATCACTACTCGTAGATTTCCTGCCTACAAGATGTATGATACACTAAATTTGTTACTAATCAATTACAACAGTGCATCGGAAAAATGAAGCGCTAAATGAAGAATTTTGAGCATTTACTAGAGGTACAGCAGTATGACGTATTTGACAGTGACAACTTAATTAGTTTCTACATAAAGTCTGTCTTCACGAACGTTTGAATAACCGAAACATTAAAGATGATTAAACAACTACCATCAACAGAACTACGAGAAGATCATGCTATAAAAAAAAACAGACTACAAAATTAAAAACATGTTCCAAAAACGGAAAGAAAAGAAGAAAACGATAAACAAGAACCAACAACATATGCACAGCTTTCCCTTCGCAACTGGAATAACTCATAGATTTAAGGAAACATTAGAAAGGAAGAATATTACCGCACGGTTCAATACTGTGAAAAAGATAAGAAGGTTGCTTCCTCCAAATTAAGATCAGCTGAGTAAGTTATACACCAGTGGTATTTATGACATCAAATTCAGTCGCAATGCAAAGTTATGTCGAACAAATGCGAAGAAGTATCCATTGAAAAATCAAAAGACAGCTAACATGGATATACGAAACGATATGCAGTAGCCGAGTACCTACTTCAAAATGGAGATCATCGCATTAATTGCGGGAACATTTACAAGAACTGACGACACCCACAGAGCAATATTTAGTTATTTTTTTATTATGGCAAATTCGATTAATCACGACCGAGAATATAGGCACAAGCCCATATTATCTAGTGAATAATTTTACGAAACCGTCGGCATCATCGTACTATCGAAACGGATGAAATTGAGAGAACTGCAATCGCCATGAATTAGTGAAGCAAAAAAGAAATAAGGTATACAGTACTGTGAAAATGAGGTGCAACGCTTAGAAAATTTTATTATAAATGTGATTAATAAAATTCTTGGCCTGCTACACGTTTTTGAAGAAATGTGCAGAGGTCTATAAAGGTAATGTGATTTTGATCGATATTGGGAAGATAAATTAGTATTCTAAGGCCTAAAGCCTAAAAAGATAAAATGCAAAATTTGATGATTAATGTGGAAATAAAAGTAGTATAGTAAAAAAAAAGTAGTGTAGTATTAAATTTGTTTTCATATTGTGGTAATATAATGTTATAACAGTTTATACAGTATATGTTTAATATTTTGTTGGACCGCCTTTATTTTTAAATACTGCCTGAATTCTATTTGGCATCGAATTTACTAAATTTTGGAGGTACGACAAGGTCTTCAAACCAGACTCTTGTAACGGTTTCTATTAACTGTTGCTTCGTTTTTGGGCTATACTTAGCAACTGCCTGCGATACCATGGACCAGTAATTTTCTATAGGGTTCATATGTTTCCGAGCCAGGGTACTGGCGTTATGCCGACTTCTGTTAAAAAACATTTCACCTAAATTTTGTAACAAACGTAAATGCACTAAGACACTTTCAATGGTAATGTATTATCTAAAATGATTTGAAAAATAAATTTACTTGCATTTTGTGCTCGGTGGCAAGGCGCTGAGTCGTCCTGAAAAATGCAGTTTGCTGCGCTTCCAAAGTGAGCTTCATTTGTTGGTAATAAATAACTTTTTACAATGTTGAAATATTCCAGAGCATTAACAGATCTTTCCAAGATACATCGATCACCGACACCCTTGCTCAAGAAGCAGCCCCAAACCATTACACTCGCAGGAAACTTTGCAACTTTTTTACACATTGGTCCAACAGTTCTTCGCCCTGTCTTCGCCGAACAAATGCAATGCCATCGGTTCCAACAAGTTAAATTTTGATTCGTCAGAGAAAATCACTTTATTCCATTGTTCGACTGTCCAATCTTGATGGTCATTTAAGCCGGGATTGACGTAGTTTTTTCGTTAATATGGGCTTCTTCCGCAGTCGCCGAGCATTGAGCCCCATAGATTTTAATCGGCATCGTACTGTTGACGCACATACGGTAGCTCCTGTTGCTTGTCTTAATTCTGCAGCCAATTGTATCGATGTTGTTGACCGTTTTTTTAACATAAACGCTGCAACAGTCTATCCTCACGTATTTATATTTTCTTAAAAATTGACAGTCGATGGATTACACTGAACACGCTTGCTTATTGCTCTAACAGAGAATCCTTTGTTTTTTAAAGCAATAATTACATCTTTCTGGTCACTTTGCAGTAATTTATATTTAGCCATATTTTACACCGGCAAACTAAAACTTCGAACCGAGAAGTGTTTATGGTTCTGTGTTATAATATCAATTTAAATGAATGCAGGCAGAAGGATTAAGGGCAGTAATTTCATACAATTCGAGTTCAATCGGGATAATGCATATTGTAGCGGATTCGAACAAGTGTTGCACTTCATATTCACAGTAGGTACTGTATGTATAACGAGAAGCAGAAGATAACGTCAGTGTTCAGAAACCTACTAAAGAAGCATCATCATGATTAACAAAACGACAAGTAAAGACTTTTCCACGCGACAACATTCAGACCAAGACTTCAAAGGAGTAAACAATGGTCGCGAAAATCTATTATTTCTAGTAATCTAGTATTTTCAAGGTTTAATATAATAAGTACATATTTAACATATTAAAGAGATTGAAAAACAGTGAAAATCGCAAGTTTAAAATAATATTTCCAAATTCGGCAGCCTATTGAACTTAAGGCAGTACGCTATACTTCACTAACGGGACAACCTTGTAGGAAATTAAGAAAGACATACTAATGCACAAAAAATGTAAATATTAGGGTAAGGATAAACATTTGTGCATTCTAAAAAACTATAATGACATGCAAATTCATATTTTTCGCCTTTTACCAAGAAACAGTGATAACAGATCTCAAATCGAAAGTAAAGCATTGCAGTGCTCTAGCTCTAGCGATCAATTTAAAATAAATTCACAAGTTAGTGTTACATACATATGAAGATATATATATGCAATACAATAATAGATATGGAGGAGCAAACAAACAAAATCTTATACACCTAAACACGCTTCCCGCTGGACAAAAATAACACTTCCGCATATTGGTCGTAAATAGTGAAGATCTACATTTATGAAGCTTACGTTACCTATTTGACGATTTATGGCTCCCCAACAATCGAAACTTCGTAAGCATACCTTAACATATTATCCTGATTTATTGCTATTCTTACAGCAATCAAAGTTGTAGCAATTTCAATACATTCCAATATACTGTTGTAATGATTTTCAACTGCTAGCTATATACACAGACGACTTCATATATGTATAAAGGCGACCTGAAATGTTTCCGAAATCGGCAAGAATTGGCGCACAAAGCTGAAGTGGATTTATTAATCGGCAAGGGCAAACTTTTTTATGGTAACTGTCAAAGTTTCAGACTACTGTCAATAGTTGTTGTTTGAGTGTGTGTTCTGTATTGCAAGTTAGGCGGCAAAATATTTTGCTAGAGGTCATGGCGGGGGTAGTGTCTGGCCGCATGCAACGCAATCCAAGGGATTGGTGGTTTCCGTAACCGTGGATGAGATTTAGATCCACCACTACGTACGGAAGATCAAGGAACAGTCAAAGCAGTGAACTTTTCCGGAGTAATCAACTCCGAAGGAAGCAAAGACCATTTCATCGGCCAAAAAGGTTATAGCGATCATTTTTTGGGATTGGAAAATATTGTATTGAAGGGGGAACGGGCTCATTTGCAGCGGAAAGAAGTGCTTTTCCTGCTTCATCCTGCATCGACGTGTCCAAATTGAATGAGTTGTGCCACAAATTAGTTTGTCAATCTCTATATTCGCCGGACCTAGCCACCCGTAACTTTTCCTATTCCCAAATCTGAAAAAATCGCTGGCAGAAAAAAGATTTGCTTCAAATGAGGTCATCGCCGCTACAGATGGCTATTTTGCAGACTTCAACACGTTGTACTTTTCCGACGGCTTGAAGGGACTCGAGCACAGTTTGCAAAAATGTATCGATTTTCGAAGAAACTACATCGAAGAATAAAAATAAAAAACAACGCCAATACCGTGTTTTTCTTGTCGATTCCGGAAAAATTTCAGGTCACCCTCGTATTTAACTCTAGAACGTTTTCAAATTTTTGCAGTATAATTCTATTGTCGTCCGTTTAAGCCATCTATTACAGCGGACAAAGATCGGTGTAGGGTCAACCTACGGCTTATATTCAAGCATTGCAGCCGCTCTGTTTACATGGGCCGCCCTACGATTGCAATAGACGAAATTTTATTGACTTCTTTTATTATTTATTATTTATTATTTATTATTTATTATTTATTATTTATTATTTATTATTTATTATTTATTATTTATTATTTATTATTTATTATTTCCTGACCAGTGGTATCGAAACAGAAACAATAATATAAAATACAATACACATTATAACTGATGTTATTTATCATTAGTCACATATAAAAGCATGTTTCTATACATATAAACATACACACCAACGCCACATTTTCGATATTGTATAATTATATTATATAATTATTATATATTATTATAATTTAATTGGGCCTCAACATCCGTAGCCAGCGGGCAGGTGAAAGAACTCATCCACTGTATAGAGGCATTTGGATTGCAAATATCTTTTCAATTCGGCCCTAAATCGTGTAAGCGAACCCTGTCTCAACGCAGCAGGCAAAGAGTTATAAATTCTAGTACCCACGCAGATATAAGAATTATAGTATTTACCCGAGTTTATAATATTACATCGTATATAACTTGGGTTTCTTGTTGAGTAGCCATGGAAGTCAGCATTGGTATGAAATTTATCAATATTCCTATGTACATAGGATGCTGCCTCCAACACGTACAGATTACATGTCGTCGGAATACTTAGCTCTATAAATGAATCTCTATAAGTTACTGTGGGGAGTAAATTATGCATTAGGCGAATTGCTTTTTTCTGTAAAAGTAATACTGTGTTTAAGCTTTTATTTGTTCCCCAAAATAATATACCATAACTCACGTGTGAATGGAAATGTGCATAATAAATCATTTTCAATGTGGTAATGTCACACGTCTTTCGCATTTTTCTCAATATATATAACGACCTGTTAAGCTTAGGGACCACGTCATTTATATGTGAATCCCACTTTAATTTTGTATCAATAGACAGTCCCAACAATCTGCAACTGTTTACTGTTTCTGTATTTGTAAAAATTTTTTCTACTTTGCTTCGACTACCCACCCTCTTGAACTGTGTTGCCACATAGCTACTAGTTAAACAGAATTAATTTGATTAAATATCTGCAGCATCAAGTATGTTACTACTGTCGCTTCAACCAAGGATTTTCGCCGACGACGGGGTATAAATATTGTTAATGCAGGAAACAAGCGCCGGACAATGAATGATGATATGTCATTTGGATGAAGTTGGTAATAAAAGCAATGACTTTGAAGGAGATTTTCATTCGTTTATAGATTTACTAGAATTACTTGAAAGTCAGTGGGAGCAGTAGTAGTACTCCCA
>SMLS01043759.1:0-10085 GCA_004785975.1 Popillia japonica | reverse complement strand
TGTAACGGCGTTATATATTACTGTTAGAACGAATAGTTTGGGCAACTTTAATATGAACAATATATTAGTTCAGATTGTGTTTTAATAGGGTTTGAATCATTTCAATATTTTATATTCTAAATAAGAGATTTCTATATTGTGCTGTAATTTAAAACTATGACGTTAACTACATTTCAACGTGTTAGTTTCACTTTGGGTAATTAACTAAGGATAGACCTGCATCTAATTTGGATAATATTGGTGGTCAAATAAATAATAGTAGAGAGTTCATGCGGTATACTAAAGATACACTGAAATGCACTTAGTAAATATTCCCTTTTGTATTCACCTTCTGAGCATACCAGTAATTGCTTTATAGTTTCAACCACTATACACGATAGCCGGATTTAAAGGCCCACTATAGGAACTCGTAAACAAGAACTAATTACGTAAATTTCAAGATGTGAACTACCTCATGTGCGCATTTGCAAGAGACTTGTCGCGTTCAAAAAATGCCTATTCTTATCAATAAGAGCACCGAAGAGTGTTACAATATCAGGCCATATGCGCTAAAAATAAATTAAAGCTTTATACTCTGAATTATGTTCAATATATAAATATAATATAAAACAGTACTTCTATCTGTACAGAAAGCGTGTCCCTAATGTTTTATTTATCAGCACAATAGCTGCTCATTACATCATGTCATATATAACTTCGAAAATATGATTTCAAAAATCAAGAAAAACTGGAACGTCATGGAACAAATCTGGCAAGAGATAAAGCCGAAGAAAAGTTTGCCCTCAATACCTTGACAACTCAACACCGAAATAAAAAAAGAGGGAAAGGAAACATAAACCACCATATAAGAAAAAAGATAGTAAGTGTGATTATTAAAGCGCTGCGAAGCTGTATTTATAATTGACGAGAAGGGAACGCAAATCAGATATTCGGTTGAAGCCAATAGATTAATTCTAGCTGCATCACAATAAAAGGTAAAAGCAGATCTCAAGCCGGCACGATGTTCTAAAAAATTACATTTCTGTAAGAATAAAAGTTGCAAGTGGACAAATTTCAAAAATGTTCTCTGCACAGACTCCATAGAATTAATGTGTGTCCCGTAAATAAGATACCAAATTAGAGCGGCAAACTCCAACCGGGATCTAACCATCGCAAAAAACAACGTGGCGAGAGCCATTAAAGTATGAAAATCGCTACAGTTACGATAGATAAAGCCATACCTTGTATAGTACTTCGAGACAAAATTGACCATGTGCTTCGAGACTGATAAGGACGTATCGAAAAGTACACTCAAATTAGTGATCGACGCAGATGCCTGCAAAAATATTCCCTCAATACTGTACTGACATATGATATGCTGCACACGTTTAGTATAGATTGCGGTAGAGCATTTGGTTATATTGAACGACAGCCTGTTGGTCCTGGACCAAACCAAGATCTGGTCTACATCGTTCTGCAGCAGGATGCAATCAGTTGTGGAATTAATTGAGAAAAATACCTTTACATCGTCGGCGTACAAAAGAATTCTGCAGTTTACAGTATAAACAATATCATTAATAAATAGGAGGAACAAGAGGGGGCCAAGAATTGAGGATTGTTTTATGCCGGCGGTGGTCGATTGTTTGATTCGATTTCAGTAAGACATATAAGGGAGTAGAAAATCCAAATGACTCCCACTTTCGAAGGAGGACCCAAAGGTTAATCAGGTGAAATGCCTTCTGGAAGTCAAGGTAGATTGTCCAGCTGATTTCTGTTATCCAACGTCTCAGACAGAAACTGCGTGAAACACGCTAAATTAGTGGCCGTATAGTGCTGACGTACAAATCCGCCGCTCGGCCAAAAAAGACCTATTGTGCCCCCATATCGTTTAGGCCTTCCATCCCAGTTGCACCCGTGAGAAAAGGTGTGCAAGCTGGTCGAGAGTTAGTTTCTCTAGTTTGTGTTCGTCCAATCTCGCGACCCCAAAGTAGCTCCGCCTCTCCTCGTCCTAAGCAGGGTGGCAGTCGGAGAGGAGATGCACGGGAGTTTCCTCCGCGTCTGCGCAGCTTCTGCATTGGGGAGAGTTTACTAATCCCATGCGAAACAGGTGTTTATTCAGTGTGCAGTGCCCAGTCAGGATGCCTGTAAGTATCCTAAGCCTGGGCTTGCCCATGGAGACAGCTTTATGGAGCCTATCCTGGTAAGGATGAACACCCAGGATTTTACAGTGTCTCATTCCAGTGAGTCCCCTCCAGTGGGACCGGTGTCTGGCAGCGAGCTGAGTTCTGACGAAGGCCTTGACGCAGCCATAGGAGCTCCCACACGTCGGTTCCGGACCTATGTGTGGTCGCTCACTGGCTGCTTTGGCTAGCCCGTCAGCAATTTCATTACCCCTAATCTCGGAGTGGCCCGGCACCCTTCTCAGCGTAACGCTGCAAAGTTCTGCCAGTTGATTCAGCTTCCTGTGGCAGTCTAAAACTACCTCAGAATCGAACTTGACAGCCTGTAATGCCTTGAGAGCACCCTGGCTGCCCGAAAGAATTTCCACCACTTCATTTCTATGCGAGGAGGTTAAGATTCCTTCCACGCACGTCTGAATGGCTAAAATTTCGGCCTGGAAAACGAAAGGCGAGCGCCCCAGGCCGATGGATTCACCCTGTGACACCCCATCCTTCCAGATTCCAATGCCCGTACCATTTGGCGTTTTGGAGGCATCTACAAACCGGAGCTGGAGCCTATGCTTGCGTTTGCAGATGTCGGATAAAGCAGTCTCCCTGGTGGGGATGTCTACTTTATAGTTTCGCGTGAAGCTGAAGATAGGCGGGATCCTGTCCGGTCTAACGGACAGTGGCGCCGTCTTTTCGATGTATGTGAAGATGCCAGTATGGTCACTGGCTCTGCCAGTGAGACCTTTGCATCCACTGCATTTTAACCTGTAGGGCCTCTGACCACAACGCCAGGTGCAGCGGAGGAAGACCAAGTATGGCCTCTATGGCCACCGTCGGCGTCGAGGACATGGCCCCCGTGATGCCCAAGCATGCAATCCTCTGAACTTTGTTCAGGATACTTACCGCATACCCTAGGCTGGCTTTGTGCCACCAGACCAGTGAAGCGTAAGTTATAGAGGGTGTTATAACCTTCGTGTACAGCCAATGCACCATTACAGGTTTCAGCCCCCACGTTTTTCGAGGGATGTTACACAGGCCTCATTCACATCTTTCACGGTATCGATAATATACCAAAGGAAAATTAGTTTTGCTGAAATTAAATACGTCTGAGGGACAATTCCCTGCCCAAACAACTATAAAGTCTTCGCTTCAAGCCATTAACCTCCTCTATCTAAAATCCCACTTTGTCGTAAAAACAGTTTATGGTCACTTTCACTACTATTCAATATGGATTTAAGCTAGTTGAAATAGATTTATTCAAACTAGGATTAATTGCTTTTGCAATACTACACCAGAGATTGCCTCGTGTTATAGTCCGCTTTTTCAGTGCATTAAACTTATACAAGCAATATTCTCTACGTTTACAACCATAAATTTTCCTGATTAAAGCTTTGAGATTTTTAATCTGGACGTTGTAAATTATCTGTTTGTCATGATATCAGATGAAGGTATGAACTTCTAAAATTTATGTATAGATACAAAACTTACCTTAAGAATGAGATTCACAAAAAATCGATAAACTTACAAACCTACCACATTCGCGGTATGTCAATAAACGAGAAATCGGCATTGATTTAACTTGTAAATTCATAGTGTAATTATCGCTGCTTTCTTATTATCACAAGAATATACTTTCATGTCGTTGATTACATTTGCCGTTATATTCCCAACAATACAGTCGTTATTTTTGAGCGCTAAAACTTTCTGAATATATTACAGCTGGCAAACTTCTACGAAATTCAAATGTGATTCTAAAAAATATTGGGCTATAACATTCAAATCATCATCGTATCGGAGTTGTTCCATAAAAACATCGCATAAAGTTTCCGCAATCAGTAACATGTAGAATGACTGTATTCAGAAATGATACAATATCTTTGATGGGATGACAAATGACACTTCAATTAAATTAGAAAATATTTTTTCTACAATTATTGTGTAGTTATTGATCTCTCCTTTTAGACAGACGACTCCATAGTTAATAGTATTTAAACGTTACTGAATTATATAATTTATTCCAGTCAGGAAGTTACATTGTTAAGTACTTTGTAAAATAACCTTATTTGAAAAACATCTTGTTATGATTCGCGAATGCTTGATAATGTAAAGAATTAAAGTCGCAGGTAGTAATAGTACAATAAAAATATTTACATTGCGTTCTGCTAAAAAAGGACGTAGTGCGGGCAAACTACAACGTAAATGTAATAAATACGCAAAACTATGAATACATCAAAAACAATGCATTTTTTAAATAACTTTAAACTCTGTTCCAATATACTCTTTAACTTTAGCATTTATTGCCTAAACAGCTGCAACCCAAAAACAGAACAAAATAAATTAAAAATGCAATACAAATTGCTGAATGCGACTGCGAGACAACAAAAAAAAAGTTGCACATATATACAAAAATAATAAAAGAAAATACGCAAACAACGGTTTTTCCTTTAGTAAATATCAGATATAAATTAGGTAGACGTCAACAAGTTGTAGCAGTGTGTAGATAAATGCAAGAAAATTATCGTTCTATAAATCCAGCAATAGGTAGTATCAATTCCAGCCAGACATTTTTAAATATATGTATGATACAGATCCTGTACCAATAAATTGTTCTACGAATACAATTTCGTTCAAACTGTATGCAATTTCCATATTCTCATGAAACTGGTGGACAGGAAACCGCGACCCTTATATTATTTACGACTTAATTTGATCTGATACAACTGACACTACAGATTTTTTTGTAAAAAGACTATTATATACATACATACATTGCGAGCAACCATTTGTCTGCTACACAAAAAATAGAATTTATTTATTGCTACTATGGCTGCAATAAGCTAATCATATTCGTGCAGAGTTTTTAATTATGTACACTGAAGTTTTTCTTTGTGGAAATGTTAGCTTAAATAGTAAAGGCGTCTGTGAACACTGCTTATGCTTTATTACAGGCATTTTATGTTGCAGGTTAGAGCTATAGCAAGAGAAGCATAGTTAGGTACGTGCGCACACCCGCATATGTCAGCAAATCAATTGCGAACTTATTTTACCTTAGATTAGATTAGATAAGGGGTGGCATTGCGGGCCTCTTTCACCGCGACCTTCCCGGTCTATTGTGATCCCCAATAATCCTAGAAGGCGCCCTCTAACTTTGCCCTCTTTATGACGTTTAACGTCCTTGAGAGCGGCTCCTGTATGTAGCTCTGTGCCGTGGGATACTCTGTGCCCAAAATTACAAACCTTGTTCTTGCCAGGCTTTCGCACTGGCACATTACATGGCCTGGGGTTTCTTCCTCCTCCTTGCAGAATCTGCAAATAGCATCTTCCGCAAAGCCTATGTTGTACATAAGCCTATTTAGTCTACAATGACCTGTCAATAGACCTACCATTATTCTGACGGTTTTCCTGTCTTTATCCAGCAGGTCTCTAAAGAATTCAGGCCTCTGTTCTTTTAGGAACTCCTTTGCCTGTCTTTGTCCCGGTGATCTTTGCCACCATTCCCTGGACTTGTTATGTATCCATTCCTTGATGGACTCTCTGATTTGTGATTTGGTGGTGCCGAAGGATGGGGGAGGCCCGACAAATTGCCTCGACGAACCTTGTCTAGCCAGATCGTCTGCCGTCTCACACCCTCGTGGCTGGGAACCCAGGCCAAAATTAGTTTCCTTTGGGAACCCACCTCGTTTAAGGCGTTAACGCAGTCCCAAACCAATTTGGAGTCAACACTTGCTGAACTAATCGCTTTAATCGCTTGGCTGTCTGAGAAGATAGCGACGCTTTTACCGAACTCGGTCCATCTTTCCACTTCTCTAACGCAATGGTGAATTGCTGCTACCTCAGCTTGAAAGAACATTGTGTCCTTGCTGAAGCTTATCGAGAAAGCCTCCCTAGGCTTTCCTCCGTATATGCCGGCTCCTACGCTATGTTCAGTTTTGGAGCCGTCTGTATACCAGTTCAAGTCGGCTCTTACCGGAGGGTCTTTCCCCTAGTCCTTCTTGTCTAGTATTATGACCTGGTATTTCCTATCTAGGTTGCGATTTACTTATCGGTGCTTGTTTATATGTCAATCTGTATGCTGCGGACCTCGCAGTTCCTTGAATGTAAATATGTAGCGGTGGTAGGTTTAGGATAACCTCCACGGTGGGGGCCGACCTCATCGCGCCGGTGAAACGGAGGCAAACAAGTCGCTGAACCCCACCCAGCGCCCTGGCCGCCCCCGCCTGCTGCGCCTTTGGCCACCATACTACTGCTCCGTAGGTTACCATGGGTCTGACTACGCTTGTGTACAACCACAGAGTCATTTTGGGGCTGAGGTCCCTATTTTACCTTACAACGAACGTACGAAGTTAAAATTTACTTCTACAATTAGAAAACGAAGGACCACGCAATCAGTAAAATTTCCTAAGTTGATACGATTAATGTAATTTGTGTAAAATTTTTTGAATTTCTGTTATTTGCAGGTAACGCATTAACATGTTCATTGTATGAATGATCTTGTACTAGATGTCTATGATAATTTTTGCATAGACGTTAATTTGAGATGTGCGGCGACACACGTATTGAAGAGCAAATATTGAGTACAAACATTTCTCATAGATTACGCTGCTTGACACCCTTGAAAATACAACTTCTGGGTCTAGTAAGATCCGCGGAAAGATAAGCAGGTGTGTATGATTCAACTATTAAACTAATTTAACATACACTCAACGAAATTTCTATAGTTCCATATCATTTTGTAGTTCTCCTATAAATATTTAGCAACTGTAATAGTTGGGCACTACCTAGAATGTTATTCTTGAAGATAATGAAACAACAGAAGTATTATTTTGTAAAAATCATACTTCTTAGATAACTAGGGGAATTACCTGTGATACAAACATTGTATGAACTTAGGAATTGCTTGCCAGTACAAAAACATTTCTGAACACTTTAAAAAGTTTATTCATTACTGAATATATATAATATTGAAGTATAGATATTAATAACAATGCCGAGAGGTAAACTGCTAACCGAGGATGAAAAAACAAAATCAAATTGTTATAAAGAGATGGGATGTTCAAACCGAGCAATAGCCAAGAAATTGAGGGGATCCAATCACCTCATCAATAGTTTTATAAGTTTAGGTAATTCCTACGGCAAATATCATCCTAAAGGAACTAATCAAAAACTTACACGAAGACAACACTCGTGGATATTTCGCTTAGTCTCTTCTGGTAATGTAGCCGCACAAGAAACCAAATATGATTTAAATTTGCCAGTGACTAAAAGACGTGTACAACAAATTTTATCAGGTAGCAAACGCTTTAGATGGCAGAAAAAGGTCTCAAAACCACCCTTAAAGAAGACTCACAAACAAGCAAGGCTAACATTTGCACAAAATCATATGAGCTGAGATAATGAATGGACGCCATATTTTTCGACTCACAGAATTTTAATTTGGACGGAGCTGATCGCTTTAAATACTATTGGCACGATTTGCGCAAGAACACTGAAGTTGCCATGAATAGAAATTTTGGTGGCGGTAGTGTAATGGTTTGGACGGCTTTTACCCATAACAATAAAACTCCCATATGTTTTATTTCGACTCGAATGAATTAGTCTTATATAGAACTTCTAGAAACGGTTCTAATAGATTTTGGTCCACATATGCCGTTACAAGACTGGATACTTCAGCAAGACAACGCAGCTATCCATTCTTCTAGACGATCCAAGGAGTGGTTTCAACAATAAGAAATTAAATTAATGGAATGGCCTGCTCGCTCACCCGACTTGAACGCCATTGAAAATCTTTGGGAAATATGTATTGGCGAGGCAGGTATATGCACAAATCATCAATACGAAAACATTAAAGAACTGTAATCTGCGATAATGAGCTGTTGAAGAAAGGATCCAACACTCATATTTTAACTATTTTTCTGGTTTACCTTTAATACGTAGTTTGCCGGATATAAAAAAAACATTATACTGTGTTCAATAGTTCATGTGGAACTATACAAGAAATTTCGAATTCGAAATTTGAGCGTATGTTTGGAATGTATACGAAAACTCAAGATTCAATTCTGCTAGTTTATCGCTAAATCACTACTTGTAATAATTTTGTAAACTCTAACATTATCCAGGCTTCACATTTGGGGTTAAAACGAGTAATATATTTAATAATAGTAATTGTCTTAATTGTAACTTACCCTTAGCTGTAAGTTTCAACTATATTACTACAATAAATATTTAAATGCACTTAAGAGAGATTTCTGACAAATCCATGATGTGTTAAAATTAATAATGCAAACATCCATAAGAATATCTGACTTTTTCTAACTGAATGTTCCTGATAAATCAATAGATAACCTTTTACATAAGATTTCTGGCATTTCCGAATAAATTTAATTTTTTCAGAGTAAGGGAGATCTGTTTGCGCTACTAGGTCGTGCTTTATCGATAATTTGAACTTTGTCATGATTGTGTGAATGCTAACGTCCACCAGATTTTACGCTGGGTTAAAATTATTTGTAGTATTTATATGATAAGTTAATGCCCATATTAATTTATTTTTTCTTCCTATCTGTTTTCTTAATTTGCAACAATGAATTTTCCGAAATTAATCATGTAAATTGGTACAATACCTCTATCAATATAATCTACATCCTTTTCTAGTTAAAGATGACTAAAGACTTATTATTATTATAAAAGGAGAATTTAAAAAAACAAGGTACATTACGTACAAATATATATCATCCATACTGAAAAAGAAGAGGCAGAAATGAACAGTAAGCAGAAATTAAATTATAATACTGGATTATATCCATGAACATATTAGCACCCAAACATTACAGGTAGGTACTAATGCAAGTACTTCTAGAACGTTCTACTTGATTACGGCCAAGGAGTGTGATAAAATGCTGTAGTTGCTTTTAACTGTGAGCGTGTAATTATGTTAGGTAGATATTAAAACGATAAATTTTATGGTGGATTGAGATTACAGACACAGTTCTTTGTTTCGTATTTGCTGCAATACGTGAAGCATGTGTGTTTGACTGGTTTAATGTCCCCTTTTACTTCTTTATTGTAGTTAGAGTTACTAAGAAGAGGTTTTTCCCCGTAGACTAACAATATTTTGTGATCAGATATAATCGGAACTTTCTATAAGTTTACTATATTTATTTAAAAGATCATTAGAAAAGCAGAGAATGACACTGGCCATTTGTATGCATTTCTCCATAAGTTTCCCTTTTTCTTTCCCTTCTTCCCATTTCTTTCTTGAATACCACTTGTTCAAATTGCAGAAAATTATAAGTAACAACAATAAAAAATACAGGAATGTGTGTCTTTTGTTGTAATTTACTTCGCGTTATCTTTCGCAAACTATCTACTAGTGGCTTTATATTATTTTAAGGATTCTTTGTTTTTTGTTCTACTATCCCAAAATATGCTCTATCTATTCATTACACCACACAACAAAATTTTGGCAACTTTTTGTTGCCAAGGATTTTTTAACGAATTTAGTGTAGTGCAGGTCTGCTGAATTCAAGAATGAAAGAAGTTTTTCTAAATTGGCTCTAGTTTTTGAGATAGTGGAGAGTCCTCCCGAGTCCTATTAGAGTTAACACAATTCATATTTTTAGTTAATTTTAAATGAAAGAGAAACGAGAGTAGGCACTTACTACCTCGAAAATTGTTAAAAAAGATAATTTTATAAAAAATATAAAAAACAAGAGGAAAATTTCATATTTTAATAATTTATTTGAAATGGAAAGAAACGAAAGTAAACGATTCAGTTTACTTACGTAAGCGGTATCTAATGGACTCGGGTGGATGCTTAGGACTCGTTAGGCAGCAGGACTCAGGCAGACGGTTAAGAAAAACATTATGTAGAACTGGTGCAACAAATGTTAATAAACTTTAAAAACTTAGGTGCTAATATGAGCATTAAACTCCACTTTCTTC
>SMLS01043750.1:0-25209 GCA_004785975.1 Popillia japonica | reverse complement strand
CCCCCCGGAGAATTGATCCCCGGATTTTAGCAATTTCACTGTGGTTATCCACCTAACAACAGCACTCTATCGACCCGCTTAAGAAATATTTTATAAGCATGACTTGCAACTTACGAAATTAAAAAAAAAATACTACATCCTCATTGCCAAATTGTAATCGAGAATAATTAGGAAAGATTCCAATTAAGTAAATCCAGATTAGTTCATATCACCGTTATAAAGATTAGACGAATTAGAAGTAAAATAAATATTTACCAACTTTGAGTTCAATAAATGTCCAACCGAGTTAAATTAACCGTAACCCAAATATTCGAAACCGTAAAAAAACAAAAGAATAATCTGATAAAGGTGTTTATTGTTACCTAACAATATAGTCTGTTGCTCGCGATTCCTGATGGTTTGTCGCCTGCTAGAATAATTTTAACAGAATACACTCCTGTTAATGTTGTAGTAACATTATATCCGATGCTGCTTCGATTATTAGACGGAAACAGTTTGAAAAACTTATTATCTATTAATAACTAAATGTAAATACCTATAAATAGGTCATTAGTACTGAAACTTCCTATACTCTGCTGAGGTTTTAATCTCTAACACAGCAAATCGCTGTTTATTTCATACATTTCAGAAGATATCGCGTTAGTGATGTGTAAACTAATTAAATGTTGTATAACGATATGTTTAGCAATACATTAATCTTTACCTTTTACCTTCCAGTTTATATTATGACGAAACTGTAATTTTTAGGACTGCTTTTAATTAATGGGCAGCGTAATACATAAATATACGATATTTTTCCTCTGACATCGAACAATGTTCGTCCCACGACACGGCTGTTACACAGGGCCCCTGTCATCCTTGATTAATTCAAATTGCTTTATGGAAATATTTGTGAGGGTTAGGGTTACTTAATTGTAGCTGTATATACCATATACTAATTAAGTATAATACGGTCGTGCATAAATGAATGTTTATGTATTGAATACACATTAATACACCGTTGTTGTTATTTCATCCGAAATAATACTATCTCCGTTGTATGCTGAGTTGATCCGTGCCTAAATTCTCCCATAAAGTGATCAAGATTAATTGATCGATTCGTTTAGTTTCAAGGCGAATAATTTGACGAAATTAATTCTGAATAATACTTAATACTAATTTTATTGACAAGGTAGTATTTTGTATAAATTCCTATTCTAATTATAGGGAAAATAATTTCTTAGTATCACTTCTATATTAGATATGTGTTCTTTTAGAACATTGGTTCTATCTATTTTCCTGAATAGATTTTATTTTGATTCCCACAAACTCCGAATTCCAAAAAATAAACACATACCTATGGAATTATGATAGACACCAGACACTCTCTGGGTGAGTCATATATGTATGTATGTAGGTGCATACGTTCTTATTATAGCTGTGTTTGTGTGCTCTATGATTCCTACCTCCTCAAGTACGTACATATTTAGATAGCCTTTTTCCCGAACAAAAAAGATGGTAATGTCTTCTTTACGAGCAGATGGTGTCTGGTGATGACAAATTCCTCATTGCTTGCAAGATCCTTATGTACATGATAAATAAACAGTAACATTTATACTGTGCATATGCGATAATATCAAGAATAATCAAGGATATGACAATCACGATATTACGAAATCAGAGCCAGAATTGGACAATTCAGCATTCGGAGATGTTTGAATTAGTTTTGTTAAACCATTAATTAATCTTATTTTCTGGTTAAATAACTTTAATTTGTTGCTAATTAGGGGGCCTTTCAAGCTTAATATTTAGTAAGCCTAACTATATGACAGGTACATGATTTATAGTTATCATAGCGTTCCAACAGAATCTTTAATGAATTCTTGTAACAGCCGTCTGCTTATTTTTAGAATAACTTATGTAGTGACGATTTATTAAAGTAGGTTGCTTGTTTAATGAAAAAATTAAGTTCTCGATATTGATGGATTTTGCATGCATTTGATCTAATTTCTGGTTTGTTATTTATAACTTGAAAATAATTTAAGAGAAATCTGTACTTGAGTTGCAACAGGTAGTAATATTTTATGAATTGATTTTTTTAAGCAAATGTTTTTTACATATGTACATATATGTAGATAGATATTTGTCATGCTTGTAAACGGAGATGTAATCGCTGAAATGGTGTTTGTTTATGCACGTCGTGTATCGGGAATTACTTCAATATTATGTAACTAACAATATTAAAACTTAATTGCTCTATATTAAGCGTTTAATTTTCTGCGCATAAATATTAATCTAAAAATATTATATATCTGTAAACAGAAAGTTGCCATACGTACAAATATTGTAAAGAATGGATCAAAATACATTTACGAAATTAAGTTTATATGAATTGCATTTTTACGTACTAGGAAAAACATAAAGAGTAGAGAAGAAACATAAATATTATGAGTCTTTCCGAGTGTAGTCGGTTGACATGTTGACCGTATCATGGTTTGTCATACACCTATACAGTACACACAAATGCTCAAAATACACAATATAAAACTCGACGTCTCGCCACAAATGCAGCTTTTTCAGAAGCAAAGAGTTGTTAGGGGTAACAAAAGGTTATGGTAACTCGACGTGTAAACTACGCTAGAAGCAGGAGGTCACGGGACTTTGACGTATCAACCACGCGAGAGGCGAAAACCTTCTGACTTGACACGTTGAGTTACCGTAACATCCGTTACACACCAGATGGTTTTTCGCTCTAGTCATACGTCGAATTACTTTGATCTTCTGAGAAACCTTCGATATCAGCAATGAATGATGGAACGACTGTCAAAACGATTAACTGCTGACATACTTGCATTAAACAGCATTCAGCTCAGGGCAGTAACGTGTTTACTAACAGGACACGGCTGTCTAAGAGTTCACCTGCATAAGATGGGGATCTACAAAGATAAAGTCTTATATAGAGTCTGCAATGAAGAGGAAGAAACAGCCTCCCACATTCTCTTCGAATCCGCAGCAGTAAGCCAACGAAGGTTTGTTATGCAAAGTGAAATGGAATCACCATTGGGGAAAGCTTTATCAAGAAGTAATCTGCTTGAGTAAAACAAAGTCAACATAGTAATAATACAATAGGCATTGCTGTGACAGTGTGTGGTGACAGTGTTAGGGTTGTTAAAAGACCGTCTTACGCTGTTAAAAAGCAACCAATCACGTATGTATGCCGATGATGTTCAGAAATCTTACTTCTACTAATCTTTTGTGGAAATAATAATAATATGCACTTTATTTAAAGACGATATTCATCTTCATGTTCTTCTTAACAGATACAACAAATTTTGACAATATACAGCTATACCGTTTGATAGTTCATTATTCACAATAATTTATAAATCGAAGATCTTCTTGTGTATATGTATATGTATGTGTGATCCAGCAACTTGACCATATCTATGTCCATCTCAAACGAAATCCAAATTCTGGTCAAGAAATATAAACAACAAAACTTTAACCAGCGAAAAATGTATGTAATTCAAACCAACACTACAGTTTGCTGCAATATCTTACCAGATGTGCAGTCTCATTTTTGAGATGTCTTGAGATGTAAGAATATTTTCCTTAAAGTTACTCTTGATATCTTGTCAGTGGCAGCTTATGGAGACTTTGTTAAACAGTACCCTGTTTGAAATATGAATTTGAATTTTTAGATATTTCAGCAGCCGCAAACGCTGCATACGTAGAAAACAATTCCATATCAAGCAAATATATTGTTTTAAAAGAGATGTACAGCCTATTCGAAACAGATGTCTTCAAAGTATGGACGATGTATCTATGTAACTGTTAATGATAGTAGGTCTACAAACCATGAAATATTAGATACTTTAGCAAGAAGTAAATATTATTGTCAAAATTTCTCATGTTGTTGAAGGGCACTATAAGCCCTTACTTGGAGGAGCCTGTAATGTTTTGATTGAATTTGTACATTTCATATTGTTTTTGACATGGATAAGAACAATCTTTAGGAAAATGTTCTCCTGCACCACTCTACCGCTAACACTATAATTGCCGGAATACATTTCCAGTACTTATAGTGCTAGTGTTAGTATGTTGTTGGAGAACATTTTCGTGAAGATTCATCAGGAAGTCACAGTTCCAGTACCAACTCCTAGAAAAGAACTAACTAAGGCCTCAGGGAATCTGATAGTAATAATAGATGCTGGTAGATGGTGGATCTTTCGCTTGCTACTCCGATAGCTTTTCTTGGCGAGGAACAAAAGTAGATACTAAAGGTTAATAAGCGCAAGTGCAATAAAATTATATATAAGTAGTTGTAGAAAACTGGACTCGACTGCTTGAATCAAAACCAACAAGATCGGGGCCATTCTAATAGAATCGAATTGCAAAGACTTTCGCAAAATCAAAATCAAACATCTTCAATTTCTCTCAATTCCAGCAAGTGTAGCAAAGCCCCAAATTTTAACACTGTGCGTGTTGGCGGCTCATGTAGCTATAATCAACGCAACTTGTTAGCTTTGTCATTTTGAAAAACTATTGGAAATACGCAATAGTTATTCTATCCTTCAAATACTACAAGATTCGATCTTCGGTCTTCTCCTGCCTTTACAAGTCATCATAGTCAAAAGAGGTGTGAGAGTGAAGAGTGGACGGAAATTCTTTCACACAACCATGAGGTGACCAATTGTTGGCTTGTATGGAAATTATGCAATATACTGACAGTATTTGATACAATATGATATCATGGTAGGATTCTTATGGAGGATCTAGAATACTGAAGTGCAAACAAGTAGGTACATTTTAGGCTTTATTTTCGGTACCTGATGTAGTTTTTGTATTCATAATAATTTAATCAGTATAAAGCTTAGGTAGTCATATACGTTAACTACAGTCCCCAGCAGTAATGGCTTAGTCTGCGAAAAATTATAGTGGTAACTCTAGGAAATTTATGCGTGGGCCACCACAAGAACAATTAAAATAAATAGATCAAACTGTGTCCTTGTCGGATTCAGGAATAAATGGGGAGCATCTTTGGAACCGTTTTATAGATGGATTCAGAAGTTGGCTGCCTTGACCAAATCAAGCCAGTCGAACCAATGCAACAAAATTCAGAGTTTTGTAACTACATAAAATTTGAGTTGAGAAAATCCTTGAAATAGCGACTAATATAGCCTTGAATCATAATAAGTCTCTCATATTGTTTGCATGAGATTTTCCTTGACTGTAAAGGCAGATATCTTTAAGATGATATGAGCCAAATCACACAGATGACAGGAAATGATTAATTATGGTTAAGAAATTATTTTAAAGGGACACACTTGTGACCTCGTTAGCTTAAAGGCTTAATTAATACTATTGTGTAATGATTACAAAGTTATGTTATATACATAATATAATGTCCTATATTTTACATTAATAAATAATAACCAACGTGCGTACCCAAGCAGATTACCCTAATTTTTTTGTGAACTGCCACTATGTCGAACACATGCTGGCACATTTGGACGTTCAACTGTAAACACAATAAAGTCTGAAATTACAACATCACAGTAATTTGAGACAATATATCAACGCTAATTATAATTATAAAGACTACTCGCAACCTACATACGAGATTGTAAAAGTTTTACTTCCTAGTATTATATCTTGCATCAACTCTTTTGGCCACACGTATGTATGTTTAGTATCGAGAACTGGATATAATAATTTCTAGAAACGGCTGAGTAAGTAAACCTACTGTAATTGACCTTAAGGAAGATTAAAAAGCCACAATCTTACTCAGTAAGTTGTTTAGAATTGTAGTACAGTGGTTCTTCATAGAAAACCGTGTCAGTTGCTGCACTTTTATCGTGTAGTACACTTATTTCAACAATTTAAACATTCAGAGTCGTACTTATTTTTATGAGAATATAAATTGGTTTTGCTACATTTTTTTCTGAAAGCAACAAGTTTAGAGGTCCTAATTGAATTTTTTGTGGACTGCGCATACTTTATTAAACAGGTAAATAGTTGCGGCATTTATTACATAAATGCCAGACCACCGCAGTTTATTTTGCTCCAGTCTAAGCTTATTATTTTACTTAAAAATGCTGATTTACACTTCTAAAATCCTACTGTAATCCGAAGCGTTATGTATATGTGGATATTCGCCAAGGAAATAGTCGGCATTATTTAATATTTCACGATAAACAACCACTAAGCTAAATCAGCAGTTTTTCATAACATCCGCAAAACGAACAGACCCCGCGAAATCGGCAAACTAGTCGGTCGGAAAACAAAACCGAACATTGGAATTCAATTTTAGTAAACACTAGCGAATGAATACAAAGACGATGACGACGTAACTTTCTGTTACGTTTCGCCTTACTCATTCACAATCTGAAGGACATATCCGAGGAATCTTCCACTGTAGGTACAGTTACATATTATTCGCTGTTAGTCGTAAGCGTAATTCAGCACGCTTCTGGAATGCTATAAAAGAAACAAGTATAAGGTGGAATTCAAATAATACATCTTACATGGTGCCAGCTATGAAGCCGAATATAATACGTGTTTTACGTGCATTTGATGTTAACATCCAGGCGTTGAAATATCTATCAGGAGAAAATTGTGCCAGGAAGCTGAGCCAACATGTTTCACGCGTCGCAGGCAAGTTAAGCGATAAAGATTCAGCTTGCATTGTTTATTTATACATGCAGTTCCAACGATAACGCCTCGATAAGCGACTCATACCGCGCCTGGCTAGAATTTCGTCTGTGAAACTAGTTTAACATGTGCATGATTTGAATTCGTTACTTAGCAGCCGTAGATTTAGATTAGCACGATGTGTCACTCTCACTTTGCATTAAAGTGTTGTTAGAATTCTCTAAGGTGTAAACTTTTACGTCTATGTAGATAATTAAATTCAGTTTATCCGAAAAGTGCATGTATACAACAAAAACATTTTGTTAGTCTCTACTACAGAACGGGTGTTATAATCCATAAATGCAATCAAATAAACGTTTCTATTGCAATATGAATGAGTACGTTTACGTAATACAATACAGATCTAAAATCGCCTTATTTGGTATTCTCCAGTACCAATTTAATGTGGGACTGTTGTTCTTGCTACAAGACTGATCCTATATAATGCATAGCAAAGAAAATGGATGCATCAGTTTACAGTGCAACATATTACAGTTTTTACAGAAAGTAATAACAATGATAAGTTACAATAGCGAAATTTCTATAGGTCCACTTACACAAAAATACCTATAACAAAAATATTATAATTTTTGAATTTTTGATAAACTTAGTAATGAGTGTTGGATCCTTTATTCAAAACAATTAAAAAAATCCGGTTCTTCATACTGTCTATTACCTTCGTCATTGTTGAAGCAGGAATCTTATTCCATCTCGTTATCGCAGATTTCAATTCTTTAATGTTTTAGTATTGGTTGGTTTAGTATTGGCTCCGTAGCCAATATTGCCCCAAGATTTTCTATTGGGTTCAAGTCGGGTGAGCGAGCAGGCCATTCCATTAATTTGATTTCTTTTTGTTGAAACCACTCCTTGGATCGTCTGGAAGAATCGATAGCTGCGTTGTCTTGCTGAAACATCCAGTCTTACAACAGCATTTGTCCACCAAAATCTATTGGAACCGTTTCTAGAAGTTCTATATAAGACTCAGAATTTATTCGCGTCGAAATAAAACATATAGGAGTTTGATTGTTATGGGTAAAAGCCGCCCAAACCATTGCACTACCGCCACCAAAATTTCTACTCATGGCAACTCGTTGTTCTTACGCAAATTGTGCCAATAGTATGTAAAGTCATCAGGTCCGTTTAAATTAAATTTCTTTTCGTCGGAAAATATGACGTTTTTCCATCCATTACCTCAGGTCATATGATTTTGTGCCAAAATCAGCCTTGCTTGTTTCTGAGTCTTCTTTAAGGGAGGTTTGGAGACCTTTTTCTACCCTCTAAAAGGTTTACTACCAGATAAAATTTGTTGTACAGGTCTCTTAGTTACTGGCAAATTTAAATCACATTTGATTTGTTGTGCGGTTAAACTACCAGAAGAGGCTAACCGAAATATGGATGGAGTGCTGCCTTCCCGTAAGTTTTTGATTAGTTCCTTTAGGATGATATTTGACTCAGGAATTATCTAAACATATAAAATTATTGATGAGGTGATGGGATCGCCCCAATTTCTTGGCTATTGCTCGGTTTTAACACCCCATCGTAACAATTTATTTTTGTTTTTTCATCCTCGGTTAGCAGTTTACCTCTCGGCATTGATATCAACTAATATCTGTACTTCAATGTTATATATATTTAGTAATGAATACACTTTTTAAATTGTTCAGAAGCGTTTTGGCACTGGCAGGCAATTCCTTACTTCATACAATGTTTGTCTAGCTCTGTGGAACAAATTTCGCTCGTATTTATACGTTTATATCATAGTTAATTCCCCTGCTTATCTCAGAAGTGTGATATTTATTTATATATAAAATAATATTCTGCCGTTTCATTCTGTACAAAAATAAAGTTCTAGATAATTCCTAACTATTACATTATAGGGGAACTAAAAAACTTCTGACATTAATATTCTGTATAAGGTGGCCAGTATTGTGCGGGTAGGTTATTTGCTATTGGATGGTAACGTGGCTTTGGCCTATTTTGGAGCTGATATCGGAAACTATACATTGGCTTAAAACGACAGACTAAAACCAAAAATGATTCTTTGAATGTTTGTTTTTGAATAATTAGTGTGTAGTATGCTGAAACGCTACTGCGTTGTAGCCTGTAGAGATTATATAACCAAATATTGTACAATTTTTTCAGCCATATTTAGCCGTTTTCAGACAAATAGAGGGTTACATCGGATTTCTGGTTCACCGGAGATCAATACACGTCTCTTATCTGGTTTTACACTGAATCTGGATTCATCACTAAATAATACTTGACCGCAGTCGTTATTGACCCAATCAGCCTGCTTTTGGGTCTATATTCTATGGTAGCTTTTCTGCTCCATGGTAAAAAGAAGATATATCAGTGACCTTCGAATATAGAGACCAGTGACTTAAAGACGGTTTCTTATTTCTTGCGTTCACATTAATCTTCCAGTAGCAACAGCAAACTAATTTCTAGGTTTGGTTGTATTTAAAGTTCGATTGTTATGCGCCAATTGTACAGCTACCTTGATGCTGATCATGTTCTTGTCTTTTTGGAATAGTTACCATTTTTAAAAACCAATCCCGGATTTGGGGAATTATACTATGATTCAACTTGAGTAGTTCGGTGCAATCTTACTGTATTTGCGTGATTGTGGTAAATTATGGTGCTGAGTTGTTAGTAAATACTATACCTCATGCAAAGTATCAAAAGAACGTACATATAATCTAACGCCACCGGAAATGAGTATAACGAATATTAAAAATCTAGCGGTACATTACCTGCACTTTCATTTAAACACCAAATGAAAATTACACAGTGTATCAAAAGAAATGGTAAAATGAAGCTTTGCTTCTCAAGGAACGAATTTTTGCTTCTTGCTAGACATTATGTCAAAAAGAATAAAACTGATTTATAATATCTTTGAAGATGTCTTCAGCCAAAAATTGACAAAACCTCGATTTATTTGTGACATCAACATCAGGATGTGCAAGACGCCTGATATGATATTGTACCTAATGGGATCTAAAACACCAACAAATAAGGTCACAAATGGGTTGAAGGACCTGGCAAGGACCACAGTTTCGTTTTGGTGGACGGTAACACAGATTGAAATAAAGTTTTATCTCTCTTTGTATACAAGAAAAATCATCTAGATCTTCTAAGTTCTGCATAGAACACAAGTGTTAGGGTCGATCTATGCGGTAATTTTTTTTTAAAAATTGGCACAGAATGGATGTAAACGTAGGTTTAATTACGAGAGTATTTTGTCATCTTGAGACTATCATATATCCATTGGATAGAATGTATCCAAAATTTGATTACGATTACATGCAAACCTAATAGTAAACGATTTTGAAAACGGAGGCATTTTTACGCTGTCGTAAATGTTTTAGGCTCACAAGCTACATACTACATATTATTTACGTATGAGGAATCTAATGGTGCATAAATTTTATACATAGAAGTAAGTAACTTAGAACACATTCCATACCAATAAACCTACCTAATTTATCTCTCAAAATGTACAATTTTCGTCGTGAAAGTCTTGCTACCACAAGAAATAGCTATTCCCTTTACTGTATACATATAGTTCCAGTTGAATAAAGTTGTAAAAAGTTTAAAGTGAACAGTTTTTGTTAGGTGCAAACAGTTTTTTAACGATACAACGTTAGCATATGAAAGATGATACACACACAAAGTAGGGACAGGCAGTGTTGCGCTGACTATCGATACGGAAAGTAGTGCAGTTATTACATTATGTTTTATTATTACTCGTCACAGTTTTTGTGTTTTCTTATAAATTAAAAGAGGAACTATATAAAGATGTATATAGTAGGTACGTGTTACTAATGAACCATTGTGGCAAGAAAAGGTTATTTAACAAGTGAAAATGTGAACCACTATTTTCTTCGTCGTTCTTCAGTAATAAAGTTTCCAGATAGATGATACGACGAAAAGAATAATAAGCAAACAGAGATTTGAAAATAGGTGAGTCATGTAAATGTGTATGGGATTATAAAATATATAAATAAATATAATTTATTATGATTTTGAATCTCAGCTGGAAGTGCAAGAACTGCTTGCAATATGTTGTGTAATTATGTACAATTCTTAGCTTGATTACCTGTATTTTTTAAATTAATAATACTTTAAAAATGAATAGGAATTTACTAACTTGTAAGGAGCAGATTACTTGATTTAGTAGCAAAATTTTTATGTTCGGTTTTACTTGTAAACGTGTCAAGTCCGTTTCATGGATATGTGAATAGCATATAGGGCCAATAAATGCGTAAATAAAAATACAAACAAGCAATACCTTTGTTAGAAATATTGAATTTTGTCATAGGCATATTCAGTGCGCTATTTACAATTATTTAAAATACACGATGCTTAGTCTTCCAGTATTGAGCTGTTTGGTGTACCCATTTACGTAATTAATTATTGATACTTTGAAAAGAAAGGAAACCAGATAAATTAGAACATAATTGCAGGGACTTTTATGCTTAATTTAGTTAGTTCTAGTCTGAGTAATATGTATGTATGGTCATATGTAATTATGAAACATAATAAGCTAAGTTCCGTTACTTGTGATGTATGGTGCAATGTGATGAAAATGAACTGCACAGCCATGATTTCAGCTAATGTTGATCAAGGGCCAGAACAAGCTTCGCAGATATAAACTTCAACCTTTTCGGCATGTTCTCAACAACTAAACCCAATAAGAAGACAATAGACACAGTTCTTTCAAAAAATTGTTCTTCTGTAGTCGAACACTTTATTTTCAAAATGTGTGGCTTGAGAGGCGTTATTATAAATTTTGTAGCAAATAACAGATATGCTAGGTGCTACTGCATATTGTTCAGTAATAACTTAAATCTCGTTTGCATCATATGGAAAACTGTATGGAGCACCCTAAACATTGCTCGAGATACTAAATGTTATACAGGAAAATTAAAAGCGAACGAGTATATATAATTTTATTAACAATTTTAAAGATATTCTTTAACATTGTATGGCACCTCACCGTGCTTTGGTTACTACACGAACTCTTTTGAGCGCACTGTTAAGTCCCTTACACAAGCTGACGGGAGTCATTCCACATTCTTCAAAAATTATCTCCTTTAGTTCTCTTTTTGGTTTACATTTGTAAATGGATACTTTCTGCCTTAGTATTGCCCACAAATTTTCTATCGGGGATAAGTCTGGAGACTGAGAAGACCATGGAAGCTGGCGAACATCATTACTTGTGGTCCACTCTGTAGTCTTTTTCGCGGTGTGACAAAGAGCATTTTATGATAGATTTTGGTTAGAAATAAGTTGCTCTACACATTATATTTCAAACAATTTTATGGCATTTATATTTAAGATATTTCATTTTAATTTAATAGGTGCTCCATACATTTTTCCATAGCTGTATATACGCTTACACCTGCAATTGAACTGCTTTACATCATATTTGGCAAATTTTGGCAAATTCTCAGTTGATTTTTTATCAGATTTGTATTTATCTTAATTATTTTAATTGTACCATAGCCGAATCCATACACCATTGCCGTGGTTATAATAAATTAAATCTCACAGCATTTCCTGTTGTAATTCGGTAGCGTGTGGAGACATGCGGACCTGATGAAATTAAAATTATTACACTTTCAGCGTGTTCCGCGATTATTATCATCCACCAGTAGCGTGCGTGTCCTACCGTTAATGGTTCCGACCGCACATAAAATAACAAACTGTTGATTCGGGCGAAAGCAAGAGCGACGCGATCACGAAACGCACGAAAATGCAGATCACGTAGACCCGGGCGCGCAACAGTTTGTGTCTATACGGTATTTCCCGCGAAGGGAGACACGCGGCAACAGGACGACAAAACAACCGACCCCCCGTTCATTCTTAAATTATGCGTAACAGGGTAGAGGTGCAGAAAATATGATTACAACTTCTGTTAACATAGATTGTTTTAAAAAATCCAGTGTAACTAGACTAACTGAGATACATCAGTTCTGAAATTAGCTAATTGTCAACAAATTACTGAATAAAACTTTTGACTTCATGGTACGATGATATTTCTTGATTCATATTTCATATTGCTTAGCAGATGCAGAACACCAAGTTTGAAAGGGTGAAGAAATCTTTTATTATTTTGGGTAGTTTATGTAATTTTATATTTCTCTAAGGTACGGGTATAATTCTTCTTTGGATATAATTTTCAATACTTAAACATTGATAATGTAAGTCCACAAGTTCTGACATTAAAGAAAACCATGCTCAACAAAAATTATTTAAAACTTGCACTTTTTAACTTCACTCTAGAAAGATCCGATAATCGTTCCTTAAATTTGCAAACTACTACTGCTTTTGTTTGTGTACTCTTTCTGGGAACAAAATAACAACAATACGCCAGATGAAATAAAACAATTCCGACAAATTCTAGAAGCGAGGATCTAAAAGCTCTCTAAGAATTTTCAAGTAAATTGGATCTATGTACTTGAATATTCTTCTGCTTTTGCTTTGATGGTGCTGCAAAGTATACAATTTCAAAGGATTGCTACCACTTGGATGAAATTTGATACCTCTGTTACAGTGACAGTTCCAAAATCCATAACCTCTTGCTTTCATTTTTAAGTGCCTTTATTTCATTAACTATAACCTCTTTTTTCATTTTTAAGTGCCTTTATTTCATTAACTATAACCTCTTTTTTCATTTTTAAGTGCCTTTATTTCATTAACTATAACCTCTTTTTTTCATTTTTAAGTGGCTTTATTTCATTAACTACGGTTGCTAATATAACTAGGATGTATCATGAAATCTAATTCTATCGTAATCTAGAGATTTTTCATATTTTATGAGCCATATGCAGTGGCTAAATGATTTTCAGAAAATTCTCTGACGAAATTATAATTTGGAGAACTTGTAGTTGGCCACATGTTTTTTTTCTCTGGACTCCATATGATAAAACCTGAAGACGTCACTGCTGATATAATAGAAACTAATCCAAATACACAATAGTAGAAACAACAAAGGCCTAATGAATTTCAAATTCATAGTAGTTCTTACAGGTCGTAGTGATGCGATGCAAGGGATGATTGGCAAAGAGTAAGAGAGGCAAAAAGACTAAAACACAAACAAAAATAGGCAGTGGGAGGTGTAGGAAGAACAATTGAAAAAAAACCTTTTTGAGTAACGTTTGGCGTACTTGTACCTATTTCAATCAATACTATTACCAAACCCAATTTCTTAGTCCTCTGTGGTTTGTTCTGGGAGAAAAGTGTTACTATTTCAAATAGAATTTCATTCATTTTTAGTCAAGCTTTCGTTGTGTGAAAAGAGTACACCAACTTATAATAATGTTAGAATGAGAACTATGTGTGTGTTCAGTGTGTTTTGAAAGACGGTAGCCCACAAGACAGTGCTTTACTTACTTTTAGTAACAGATGTTTTTCATGTTTTGTATACCACCACGTATCAGACCAAGTACTCCAAAGAATCCACATATTTTAGAAAAATATTTTTTTTGAATAGGAAGTTGGTCTGTCAACGGTCTTGGCATGTTCACATATGTATTTATATTCTCATTGCATCAGCACCAGTTTAATACCATAGGAATGATTTGAAACATTTCTCTCTTTCATGAATCCATATCATTTTTTCAAAATTAGTGTTAATTTGGCAATTCGGATGTTTTTGGTACTAGTTGTATTTGCTGCTTTGTCAGCACACACCAGCAGATTTCTTGCTACTAGTAACTCAACTGATTCAGTGTCAACACATAAATGATATTGTATTTGCACCAGAATACTATGAATTTGATGTGTAGTTGCTTTAACAGCATACAATACGATAATATACCCCTTAATAGTTTCGAATGAAGGCTTTTTAGCTTGTAGGTGTAAAACTAGCTAGCTCTTCTTCTTTTTCTAAAACTGCACTTTGCTGTTGGTGGATTGACTGCACAGCATACGTAACTAAACATATTTCTCTGTTCCATTTCTTAGCTTACCCATAATCGATTGAATTAATTTATCATAATAATAATAATTTAATAACTTGATAACATCGCATGGTTTATTGATTCCATATTTGTATCAATAATATGTATTACGTTTCTGTAAAAAATAAGCATCACATACATACATCTATTTAAAGTAGATATTGTCGTATTGATGGAAGATAGATGTTAACATTAATATGACAGCACGTGTACCTACGATTCAAATTTAATACAAACCAAATTTTCGATAACTCTGTATACATACATGCATACATACATATATACATAGCTCGCACAGGATTATCAAGTATGTATGTACATAATTTACGTATGCATGCAATCACACGAAGGTATTTGCTTTGAATAGTACGACTTCGCAAACTCGCTGTCTATTGTTAAAATAATGTTTTCGGGTATTCTGGTCTGCTGTGCGGTAACCGAAAGGTTTTGTTCTCACGAATGGGGCCTACTACCTTCCCTAAATTTCTTATACTTTCGTCCTCATCTACTGCACTCGATCTATACCCCTAAGCTGTGCTAGTAACCTGACCTATAGTATTTTATTTATAATGATTCCGAAGATAGATCGTACCAGAATGTACCTTAAATTTTCATTTCACTATGGCAAAGTTGTAATTCATCCCCACTACATACACGTTCCTAGATATATACCTATTTCCTTTTTTCTGCTAGACGCCTACCTTCCTTTAAAGATAGATTTTTCTCTTAACCTGTAAATTATTTAAACAAAGAATAATACTCTCTAAGGGTAACTGACGCTGCGCACGGCATTATTTTCAATTTTTACCTCTGTGATGCAAATTTATAGACTTTACTGCCATTGTTGAAGGGACGCGGTCGTTTGCAGAATTAATAATGAAAAATTATCGTTTCAGGGTTATATTTTGGAATTCGTTTCGTACTGGAAAATTGTCGAAATAATGCATGCAAGTTAATCCGTAGAAAATATTTATTGCCTGCTGGAATTCTGTAGATGCAGATAGCATAAATTGAATGAATAATTAAATGCAATTAATGAATAATAATTCTGATTTATTTATTAGAAGTATTATTATCATTTGAATGAATTGCTAATCTGAGCAGTAATTTCTTCTAGTTACATACATTTAATTACATTAATAGAGCAGTATTTCATTCCTGTGGATGTGATAAACAATGTCATTTTGCGCCTAGCACAAGGCGAACTAAAAAATCCGTTTAATCTTTGCACATACATACACATACAGTTAGAAGAATGCACCGCAAAAACGGTGAAACGGTGGATGTTCACCTTCAGTGATTATTTGATTTTGCATCACAGTAGAGTTCTGGACCTCTTTATTTTGTAGACGGAACTATACCCCAAGTCAGTATAAAAAACATAGATGAGTGTTTCACACGGCAAAATAGGTGAAGGAACATTTGGGCGCAGTAAATTTACAGTTATTGGATTGGCCTGGCAATTCACCATAGATGAATCCTATTGCAAATGTATGGAATTTATTGAAAAATATTGTTTCATTGCACCAACAAGCTAGATTTGATGGAAAATGTTGAAGATATTTGGCGAACTAATGACGAAATCAAAGATTGCTCAATTTCGGCTATTGAGAGTATGCCAAGCAGAATTGCTGCTCTTATTAAAACGAAAGAAGGACATATGAAATATTAAATGTAAATATAGTTTTCTGGACATACATGTTTTCCTGATAAAAGAAATCCTGGCACTACGACTTTTTACTGTAGTTCTAAATCAAAATAAACAATTCTCGCAGTTGTCAAGATTCAATGGTCAACGACTGTATATGTATAGTTTCAAATTATCCTACGTACGTGACTTTCAGGCAAAATATTGTGTTTGTATTTAGGCGATCCAGTTTTTAATATCAATTCTGTGGTTTCACAAAACAGCATTATAAATTCTGTTTCTGAGCTGAGTAATAAAATCCAGTTTAAGTTGCTTAATTTTTTCTTAAATTACAGTTCTAGAGAGACAGTCAAATCGATTTTGTGTTATTCTTCAATTGCTTAACCATTAGGTTAAATCATGCATTTCTGATTTCTGTGTAGGTACGGTGTTTGGTAGCCTAGGGGTCGTTCACCTCAGATTACCCCGCTAACATTTTTCTTTGTTTTTCTTTGTGAGTAATGTAAATCGATCTTTTTGTGTCCACATTCTATTCCTCTTGTCTTCTTCGTTATATACGAAAAATACAGTCTGTAATCTAATGCCCAGATCAGTGTTTTGACTTGGACTTCAGTGGCTCCCAAAGAAGATTCTGTAATTTAATGCCCAGAACGTTCAATCATCAAAAGCGGTGGATCAATAGCACTTGTTCGATTTAGCCATGTATTTCACTGATTTGTCTATAACTTTAGGTATTAACCATTTTGATAGACTGCCTTTTCTAGGCTCGGCCCATTAGCAGGTATGCCAATGTCTTCCTCCTACCTCTCTACATGTGATATAACTGCAAATAGCAAAGCGCTCTAAAAAGGTCCACTAAACACCACTACCTAGTTTGTATCATACAAGTTCTAAACTATGATGAGGATTGCAAGCAAGTGGCAATATGGATGCTATTCTGCGGACCACACAAAGCACTTCTTGCAAGAGATGGCTTTTGGCAGTGTTATCACCAATCTTGCTCATAATGAGGTCTACAAATGGACATGTAATATGCTTGTTCGCGTTTGCTTTGACATTAATTTCGTACAAATCTTGCTCGAAAATATATAGAAATATAAAAACTGAGTAGCGTATCCAAAGTTTAATTCTAAAACGTTACATCTTAAGTAATACGAAACGAAATTATTGTTATTATTCATTGTATATCTTTACAAAGAATGAAGTATTCAATATCAGATATAATATGCCAACATGCATGTATGTATGTATGTATATACATATTTGTTCTCATAACTCACGCGAAGGTATCTAGACAATCCGTGATTCTATCTACGAAAATTCAGGCGTCGTAAAGCAGCATATCACTACCAAAGAAAAAAAAATAAGGAGAGAAAAAGAAACATAAAATATTAGAGGGAAGTGCGTGTGCCGCGCGCGGCGTCTTCTTTGACATAATTGGATTGCCTATAAAATATTTTCTATATGACTTCTGCACGATTTGTGACACAAACTGTTGCTTGCTCTCTACGTGATCTGCATGAATGGTTGGCGTGATGCGATCGCTACCGGAATCACCGCACATTTCCTTTCCACGTTATACAAACGACATACAGTCACCGTCGGAGATTTTAGCCCAAGTAGTCAGAATAGCATTTATATTAAATGAGGAAATAGTCGTTTTGACAAAGTAATATTGTAATTTGTTAGATAGAGTCTCGCTATTAAAAGGAATATGTACTTATGGTATTGTGTATTCCCCGCTTCTTTGTGTTCTAAATATATTATAATTTGCCGAAAAGTACTGGGTACTGATTAGCTGACTGTAACGACAGTTTTTTTTTGTAATCCAGCAAAGAAAAGATCCCAAAATTCTAAACCATTGTCTTAACATTGCCTTATTGGTAAAATTCTTTAGCGCTGCTCTGTTATTTGAAAAAATTCAATTCGTCCCTTTTGGACAGTTGGTCATGATACTCAGCCTGTGATTTTGGGCTTCTGCGAATTGCATAAAATTACAGGCTTCAGTTCCTATTAAAGCTGACATAATTGATTTAGTAGCATTGCAGATAAGGACAAGATAATAGACAATACAAATGCAAGCTGTCCAGACTGTCGTAGAAGCTTCATCTTTGCAAGCATTCATACTTTTTCTTCACTTTACCTACGCTTATTGTGATTATTAGGACTATCAAAATTTCCCTGATTGTTCATACATGTACGTCGTTAGTGTTAATAAGTTTGCACACTCTCCATAGCCCGCAGCCATGGCGGTGATTATAAGTCAAATAAATATAAAATTCCAAGTAAGCTGGTGACACTGGCACTGGTAACTTTTTATACACAATTCTAAGAGAATTAGTACTGATTTTTTTTAATCTAAATAATCGTGAACAACTCACTCAATAAGCTGATTTCTTTCCATGCCAGTCTATCTTATTTCTTTTAACAGAAATACCTCACTTTCCGTTTCTAGTTCCATAAAAGCGTGTCATTGGAGAATGAATAGCGTATGCTTAAAAGCTTACGCGAAATATTTTAGTTCAGTTCCTAAAAACATAGAATAAAACTGTTATTTAACAACAAACATCTAGCTGATCAATGATCCAAATAGCCAATCTTTTTCGGGTGCAATCTTTTAGGAGGTGATCTTCCTTTATACGTATTCGAATGATGTGTTATAATCGATTGCTGCAGCATTCGTGTTACAGAAGATTTGAAGCCAGCAAGGAGTAGCCAGCATTAGGACGAAAGCGATCTATCTCTAAAGGCTGCACAATTTTATATGTCAACTTACAAGTTTTGACTCCTGCAAGAAGACGCCACAACCCAAAACATATTAAATTTTGATCCATTAATGTTGACTTCAAAATGCGTTTTCTGAGATGCTGCTTTTACGTTCTACTGCAGCTAACTTGCTGCAATATCAGAGTTTAATTTGCTGACTCTGATCTCATCCAAGGTATTCGTTCATTAGCGACAGCTTCATTTGCAACGATCTACATATGTAGATCTACAATTATTGTGATTGAATTGGCAATGGCAATTTTATTTACCTGAGGTTCTTTTGTTTTAGTGTTATTATTAAACTAAAAATTACTAGTTTACAGATTAGGGTACTGTTTCAGTCTTTTGTCGTCTATGTGTCTGTCCTTTTGCCTAGAGCTGTATATAGATGTATAGATATACAAGCATTACTTCGCGTAACATCCATGGTTCGGATCAACAGTTTGCCCGTTTATATAGACACGCGCCCCAGTCCAACAATCAACCGTTCCAGCACGTTCCCCCCATTCTTTCTATCCCCTATGTAAATATTGATCAAGGGGAAGTGAACGGGATGAACATTCACCTTTAACAATTCGCCGGCTTCATTCATTTATTTTCTTAATACTTTCATTTTTTTTTCCTTCAACTTCATTGTGTAGATACGTATTATAGTGATTTTGATACGAATCGGGCGTCATAAATCATAAAAAATATGTGTGTGTAGCGTTATACGTCGTTATCTGTATTATTGTGTCTCTTTTATTTGGTCTCATATATGAAACGGTCGTAATAGATACAGTCATAAGTTGTATTCAACATGTGTCTCTCTCTCAAAATGGGTCAAGATGTTACGAGATCGACAAATTGGTTTTATGATATTTGTGTGTTGTAATAAAATGTTAAATGCGTAATAAACATACGGGTATCAATGATAATAAATCTATGACTTTGTCATCTATAGGAATATAATTAGTGTAATTAATAGTCTAATATGATAATAAATATAGTTCAATGTCAAAATTACTATTACAGTTGAATGTATTGGTGTAATTATAAATAAGATATTTTCATTTTCATCATTGGGTGAAGCACGTAAACTAATCGTAGTAACATTTTAAATAATAATAATAATAATAATAAAAATAAAAATGTATTCCCTACATCTCTTAACACTTCACATTTAACTTTACCACTTTACATTATTAATACTGCTTAAATGATGGATATGAAAATATTTATATTTTGGTCTCATTAAACCATCCTGCGGCACTTTTACTATAACATAGTGTGACATATTTCAGCGAACCCTCAGAGATCTTTACCATCCAACCCGAGATAACACAATGGAATATTGTAGCACATCATTCATATATTAAAGATACAAAGTTGAACTCTGAACAGAATCCTGCAAACACACCTTCAAGAAAAATTGACGACCATAGAATATAGTGTTATTTGAAATGTGCTATTAAATCCTTTTGTTAAGTCTAAAATATTCGTGTTGAGTAATTGGAAAATCGGAAAGTATAGCGTGAGTTCAGATTTCTGGATCCTCAAATATTTTTTTGCGGAAATTAAATCTAGTATTAAAATTTTGGTAATAGTAAATTAGGTAGTATTGGCAGGTAAGACCTTCGTCTGTAATTAGACATTGTCATTTTGAAAGGCATACGTGAAAAAATCTATAACACTCAAATTACTTACTTTAGTCAACTGTACCACATACGGTCTTTCCTCAGTATGCTACAACTAAAGACGTCGACCTAGAGGGTATCATTCTAATTTCTATTACTTTTTTATATGCAATTCCGAAGATATGGCCCTTTTTACCATAGCAGTTGTTGCTGTGGTTCTTGAAAATGTTATAATACTAAGCAATTTTGTCCAAAGACGGAAGCTCGCGAGTGTATGTATCTACAGATCCAGTGCATGAATGGATATTTAGTTAGCCACAATATTGCCACAATTTTGGACTCCCAAAATTTGCTACTCGCTTTGGGCGAGCATTAGATTAGCAAAACGCCAGATACAGTTTGAGTCTCTTCAAACAGTCTCTTCTTGCAGTCGATTCCTGTAAAAGAGGATAACCAGCTGTGTATGTGTAATTTCACTTTCGGAAACACTTTTATTTGGAATGCTGCATTCTATTGACTTCATACAAGAACATGATAAATATTACATTATAAAGAGAAACTACAATACTATTAGTGGGTGAGGCAACCTCCGAAGCAACTCATCGAAATATTCTAGAGCATATTCTTCCCTTCTTTAGCTATAGTGTCAACCAATTTTGGACTTTTTAATATGATTCCATAAGGATTTACAGGAGGAAAGGTGGGAATAAAAACAGCATACAAGTACCAAGTAACTAGGCTCAACGATGTAGAAACATATGAAGATAGTCTTGTTTGAATAGACAGACCCAGATAACGATTACTTGGGTATGACGTTTTGCACTAATACTGTCACTTAATTTACGCAATAAAGACCCTCACAAATTTTCACGAATATTGTGGCCATCACCTTTTTCCTTTTTTGATTAAGCGACTTCCACCTTTCTGGAACGATATTCATCAGCTTGGCGCCATTCCATAGACTCCATTTATGATACAGGACTTCGATAAAACATTACAGAGCTCCCACCAAGCCGAACCTTTGGAAAAATATTACGACTTGTAAACTCTCTCTGTTTTTCTTCGGAAGGCGTGTCCATGAAGAAAATTTAATAATAATAATAATAATAAAATGTAGGCTAATCTTCGTTTAGTCAGAGAGTAATATCTATATGTGGTACAACGTAATCTTTAAAATTTGTGCTTTCTAGAAAATAATGGTATTTCTGGCTGGTCTATACATTGTTGTAACATCGAGAACCGCAGAACTGTTGATTCTTCAGTTTTTAAGATTGAATTGTTTTAGAACACGGCTAAAGCTAATTGATACCTTGCTCTTGTTCATGTCGTGGCTTCTGATTCGTTTCTGTAAATCATCTAGAAGTGCGTTAGTTTTGTGCAGATTTCAAACACTGACGAGTAAAAAAGACTTTCAAATTTACTGCAAGCAAAAAAAGTGAGAGGGAGAACTGATTGTGTGACCCATTTGATGATGTATTGGAGAGTTAACCTGGCATGTGGAAATTATGCGCAATTTTACTTATGTACTCGTATAAATGGACTTTTATGTACATAAAAGAAAAGTTTGCAATCTGCTATATAAACGGTTTATGAATATTTAATCTTGTTTTGTATTTCTTTCAACATTTCTTCATATTTATGCTTTTGTAAATTGCCGTAACCCATTGTTCAAGTTGCCCCAAAGATATTAAGTTTTTATTGAATATTACGAAGGAACGGGTATACACTGGTAATAATAATAATGTATACGATGATTAGTTCTGGCTTTGTGTTACGTAAAACTAACGTATCACCTGCGAAATCACTATGTTTATGACTATTTTCATTTGGCAATGGTTAATTATCACCTAGCACTTGATTACTCGTCTTATATAATAAATACCATATGTAAGTATATGTATACAATACATTCATAACAGTGACCTTTGATACGTGTTTCTTAAATGCCTCTCATTTACAATATAGTTAAATATAATTTCAATCCATTCAAACAATGAGATAATGTTCAACGTATAGATTTTCGATTAGCATAGTTTCTGCAGTAATTATATTCCATTCTACCAAATTGCTTGTTTCATGAAGGAAACAAGTACACTAACAATGATTCATCCTGGAGCCGTAGCCGTTTACGTGTAGCTAACGATTGCAGTAGGAATTATTACGGCAAAGCATTTCCCACAGTAGAGATGTATATTGAACAAATCCGAACTGAAGTCGTGAGAAGCGCTCCCATTTTATTCATTTCATAACGAGGAAATTGTTCACCTTTTTGCGATGTATTTAACCCATGTTGGATTTATTATCCGCTCGATGAACTAGTTCCAAGGTTGTGACGCGTTTAGATAAAATTTATTCATGATGTTAATAATATCAATAGCAGGTACAATCTGCCAAGGTTACCAATATAAACTTAAATCTATTTTTACTCCATTAACAATATTCGTGTTATGTCAGCATTCAGAAACTTGTCTTGTGGTGATGAATAGCAGAAAACTTTAGAAAATTTTATTATTATATTGCCAAATTATAATTTAACGTTGTGAAATAAGAAGAAGTGGAGACACGAGGTCCTGTATATATTTCTGCATGAGTAGAGTTATGTAATAAATTAGTTGCAGTCATTTGCGAGAAATTTGTTTGATATTGGTTGAAGCCGCTTTTATGTGGACTGCAACCTGTTTTTGCATTATACAAATTCATTAACCTTTAGCGTGTTACCTAAAATTAAAGATTACGAACTAAAAGTCATGACGTAGTTATTATGTTGCGATTAAGTTTAGAAAACATAAACACGAAATAGAATATTCTTATATCATGAAATCTTTGTACTTTCAAGAATGAGAAAAAACTATAATCAATTGAAATTATGGTGAAAAAGCTTTTTCTTCTTTGTGGTTCAATATTAATTGTGGGGATATGTTCTTATCCAAAGTTCATTACAATGTGTAACGATCATCGACTCCAGTCTTGCATTGAGCTAAAGAAAACATTTCACTATTCTTATCTTATTCGCACACTCGCACAACTGCCTTGGTGTTCCAGAAATGTCAATATCCTTTATAGCATGTCCTATAAACTAATGATGAAGTTGTTTTGAAATGTGATGGTCGACGCTATTCAATGGTTGGTAATTTCAGCAAAATCGCAGAGAAGCTTTTTTTGAATTCCTTGTTGAAAGTAGAAATTAACTTGCAATTTCGCATTTCTATTTTATAGACTGAAAAGTGACAACCACATTATCATCACCGTACACAAAGAAACAAATACTGAACTGGATTTTACCTGGGTAAATTCATTTTACCTATACTTGACTGATTTTCTTGGACTGTCCCAAAACTATTTACAAGGAATGTTTTTAAACTAAATATTGTTTGGAAGTAAATCGAATGTTTCTGGCATTATTAAACCTAGAAGTATAGTTACGCTAAATCGAAAGCAATCCGCTTGGACATCTTTTTTTCATGTTTCCACAATACAAACTGTTTAGGGAAAGGACAAGAGAGCAGTGTGGTGTAATTGCAGAGAAGGATTTTGCTCGCGATTCGGCATAGTTTAATCCTAGATGCTTCCTAAAATACAGCAATAAACTTTGGAAGAAAAGTTTGTTCATTTATTTCCAAAACTGTACTTCAAAGACAATAAAAATGTCAGTTTTCAATATAGTTTTTCTACTAAACTCTCTTATTTATTACTTGAACTTTGAATAATGCTGTATAATATCAAATTATACTTTGTTTCTCGTCTTTGTGGCATAGGTTAGCCAGAATTGTGCTCACTGAGTTGATCTCTCAATAGAACGATTTAACCCAAAATACCTGTAGTTACAAGCCCTATTTAATTACTGCTACTTTTGCGTAAATAATTAAACACAAACTAATTATAGTTTTGTTGTGAAAAAATTGTTGAATCTGACGATGACAATCGACTTGGCAACTGTTCACTAACATATTTTCCAAAGATTGAAAGTAAATTTAGCCAAAGCAGCTCATATTTATGGGGTAATGTTTATGTGACAGGAGAAATTGATGTACCTATTGATTGTTTTATTAGAATTTACGAAAGGCGAGCTGAAGAAAATCTAATTTTGCATACCTACATATGTATATGGAATACTCACGAAGTTGTTTGCACCATGAAATCGCAACAAACCAGTATTGTACCAGAATAAACTAGCGATAGCAATCAAGAAAGAAGGATACGTCTAAGCTCAAGGATCATTAATATATATTTTTTCAGGGAAATGATACATTACAGAAAACGCAATCTTGGAAGAAGGTATGCAATCTTAGACAACATAATATATTAATACCGAGGTTATAGTTCTGAAAATAACACCTGTATAATCGAGTATACTGTTAGATATTGCACATCATCGATTAGCAAGCTTACAATAGTAGTAGTTTTATTTTTTCGTTGGGTGTTCTGAAGAAGCTGTGTATTCCCTTGACATACTAGGCGGATACATTAATTAAACGTTTATTTTCAACGTATATTGTTTTCGTAACCTATTTAACGGGAATGACTGGAATAGTTTCTATAT